>JAIPRL010000610.1:113080-125331 GCA_025469235.1 Pemphigus obesinymphae
GAGGGGAAGACCGAAAAAGAGATGGGGGGATGTAATGGCGAGTGATATGAGGAAGGTGGGAGTAAGTGAAGAAGATGCGGGAGATAGAGTTAAGTGGAAGTGTAGGACCCGGGTGGCCGACCCCAAAATAGTTGGGAGAGAAGGCGAAGGAGAAGATGAAGAAGAAGAAGATTCATCTGAAATGTTTTTACTGCTTTGTTTATTTTTATCTTAATTCTTTACCTATTTGTTTACTATTTTTATTGTATTGTTTTTTGTTTTGTTATATAGTTATTAGTTTATATTTGTATTAATTATATTCTTTGCAAAAAAGCAGATGCCCGTTAATTCATAACATAAATAAAAATAAATAAATATATATTTATATTCTAACTATTATCACGAAATCCTTGCAAAATACAAACCTTCCTTAATCTAAGAAAAAAATATAAATTTTATAATATTTTGTCTAATCTCAATTCCTATCTTAAGTATTATATTATACTATTAAATATTAATTTTCATATATTTTTGTATTCTTTTTGATTTTTATTATTTATTTATAATCTGATGATGACTTATGGTCAAAATTATATAATATATAATAATAGATTTATATGTTATATATTTATAAAGAACAGGATATTTTGAACATAGTAAATCCAAATAAAATAATATCAGTCTCAGAACTCTTTAAAAATGCTTAAAAATATATGGGAATTCTTAATTAAATCCAGAAATGCTCAAGGAAATCTTAGAAAATCTCAGGTATTTCAAGTAAATCTTTGGGAAATCCAGGAAACCTTGGGAAATCTCAAGGAAATCTAGGAATTCAGAAATCTGATGTATATTTATTTCACACGCGAGTTACCTTTGCTATATACTATATTATACTTGCATATCATATCTGTCTATTCAAGTATGTGGTATAATATAATAATATAAATTGACTAAGGCATAAATAATATTTCTATTGTATAAACTATTAACTATAATTTATTAACCTTTTTTTTTTTGTCCAGGAGAGGAAGGGGTAACACAAACCTCCCTCCGTAAATACACCACTGAGTATAGGTATCTAGTAATATAATATAATATATTTATAAATTCAAGCTAATAAGATTAAAATGTATAATAAGATATTCATAATTTTGATATAATATAATATGTAGACTTCTATTAAAAAAAAATTACAAATTAATAAAATAAAATAAATCAAAATTATATTTTAAAAGTAGGCACATTGTGATAGATTGTTTAATTTAATATAATTTATATGTATAATTAATACAATGAGTATTATTTTTAAGCTTAATATAATAAAATAATATCAATATTTTGTGTAGATACCTGTTTGCTTATTTTTATATTCGTCTGAGTAATACAGAATACATATTATAATAAATTATAAATAATGTACAAGACAACTTAAATGTAATAATTAGTGTAATTGCCTACTATATATGTAGGTATATAAAACTTTTACAAAAATAATATGTAATAGATATAAAAAAAAAATATCTAGTTAAAATCAATGTAAAGAACAACAAAACATTTTAAAATTCAACAATTTTGATCATTATTAACACCATTTGAAATAGAAATCAATATATCCTAATAGTTATTTCAGTAACAAGGTATAAATTATTACCTACTTAGGAACTACACAATTACTTACGCTCGCATCACACTAAACAGTAGCACAGAACGATACCTACAAATCAAATTTGTTACACTGTCAACTCTTGTCATATTTTAACAATAAAACATTGTTAAAAATGTAAATTTTTAGTCTGTATAAATGATGTACTAGTCATGATAGGATGTTTCTTATTACTTTTATTATCAAAGTCTAAACACCATTTACCTACCCAATAATGACCCAGAACCTATTTTTTTTTTTTAACCTCTCAACTGTCAAACATTATTACTACAAATATTTATTATGTTTTGACTTTCATATTATTGTCCAGATCGAGTATTCCTTAGAACTTCCATAAATAACTCTTCCTTACAAATTCCTTGATAAGAAGTTTTACAATAAAAACATTCATAATAAAATAAAATTTGAATATAAATTAAAAATCATAAATGACCAAGTAGACCAGAAAATGATTATCTATCAATATGTTCTGCAGTTATTAACATTTTAATATTGTGATATTTTTAATTAAAATAGTGTTTCTTATAAATGGTAAATAATAGTACACACAGCAACTTTGACATGCTCAGAACCTTAAAATTGGAGTAGTATTTTCCCAAAAATAGAAAAATCGCCAAAAAAAATAAAAATTTCATTTGTGTAAATTTGACTATAAATACAATATAATTTTTTAAATAATTGTTCATTTGCAATATTGTTCTGTTTACATTCATACACAAATATAATTTATTATACTTAGGAATGTAGTAAAATTAATCTATAATTAAAGAATTATTCTATATAAAATATTATATACATTATGAAAAAAATTAAAACAAAATAATATTATTTTATTTATGTTGAAATCCATAGAAAAAAATTTTGGGGTTATATGACCTTATCCCTTTCTGTGAGCACGCCCCTGCACAAAAATGCCACCAAATCACAATACATTATAATAGAAACACTTTATAATGATAATATGCTCCTCGAAGCGGAACTTAAGGGGTACTGACTATAAAAATCCATCGTTTTTGGATTAAATTATTTTATTGTATTTTTGAAAGATTATGAAAATTGCTCCCATGGATACCTATAATCAATAATGCTACTAATAAAATGGCTATGATTATTATTTTATTTAATTTAAAACTGTATAGTTAATAGTTTATGTAAAAAAAAAAAGAAAGAAAGCAGGTAAATATTATTTTAAAGTTAATATATTATGCAATACTAAGCATCAATGAGTTAATAAGTTAATAGTTAAGTTAATTTTAAATTTTAACTTAAATTTTTATATTTGATTTTTGATAACTTAACTTATATTTGGCTATATTAACTTTTAATTAACGAGTTACTTTTAATTAAAACTCAGTTAAGTTAATTTAGAAATAATTGATACATTTTGATTTCATATGGTTGAATAAAAATAAGGTCGTTTTTGTCGTTTCTAATAATTCTTATATTATAACAATTATTTATTTCTGGAAAATATAAATAAAACAAGAATAACTGTATATTACAATTAATATATTAATCTCTCCATAATATAAATTTAGGAATATAATAGATTTCCCACCAATATACAATATTTAGGTAGGTAATTTGCAATGAGAAATTTCTATTTGTTAGAATTTTAAAGAAAAGTGAAGGTACTTACTAATTAAACATTTTTATGAACCTGTTTGTTTTTAATTTTAATAATTATTATTATAAATACATTGTAGTATTTTCAATAATATTATGTTAATGATTATTAAAAATTTTAAAATTCTTAAAGTTAAAAATAACAGTAGGTCTTTACAAAAAAAAAAACTTAAATTATACCTATATTAATATCGACTCATACAAAAAAAAAATTAACTTAAGTTAATAAGTTTTTTTTATTTTAAATCAACTTTTAATTTACTTAATTATTAAGAAAAAAAATAACTATTAACTTTAAACTTTTACTATTTTTTTCTATCAACTTGACTGAGTTAAAAAAAATCATTAACTTGCCAAGCATTGACATTATGTATATACATATATTAACTTTAAAAGGATCAACTACAATGGTAATTTACCTACTTCCCAAACAATATCTTTACATAAACACATGAAAAAAACACTACATTTATATCTTCTGTGGGGAAGGTTATGACAATCGCCATTGAACTATAACAGGGCGTAATTTTAACATTGTCCCTTAGTGTTGAAATTCCTAGTTTCACCTTACGTGTTCCATAAATGAATATGGGTTAGTCTTTATCAGTTAGCAGAAATACTACACGATGAAACTGCAATAGTGTGACTGTCCCTTACATTGAAAAAAATTACAAATGGAATACATTTTTTTTTTTTTTTAAAACAAATTAATTTATAATAACATAATATTAATTGAAATTGGTTCTTGATTTGTATTTTACCACCACCTTAAAGGTAAAACCATAATAAGATAAGTAAGAATTGTATTTAATATATTATGTAAGTTAAATTAATTTTTAGACATTAAATGCTAAAGTAAAACATATAACTTTCTTCCATAATAAATACCATGAAAAAAATCAATAATAACAATTCATTTTTCAATATTAGGTTTTTATAACAAATACTATTAAGAATATTACTAAATAGCACATAATATAATTATGTATGTACAAATTAGAATAATTTTAAATACGTTCAAATAATAAAATGTACTTAGGTATATAAAATTTAAAATATATAATATGGAGGTTATTTAAAATTATTAATTTTAAAATTATCATTCAATTACTGTTCTATATAAATGCCAAATATTACTTCAACACCTGGCAATTATAAAAATACTATTCCTTGTTTTAGCATAAAAATGTATACTTATTCAATATAATGAAAGAACGATTATCCAGCTCACACACAATCAAATATCTGTGTGATCTATTTAAGTAGTGTTCGTTTTACAAATTAAATGAATAATAATAATTGATAAATAAAAATGTAAAGATAATAAGCAATAATATCATAAGGGAATTAAATATAAAAATTGGTGTTCATACTATTTACTTGGTTGGTAAAGACCAATGAAAGCATTGCATCTTGGGCAACTATGCTTATAATTCTTAAAGTTATCCATACAAAATGGTAAACATGAACACAACGCACACCTAAAAACATTATGAATTGATATTGAAATGAATAATATTCATATTGATTTTTTAAATTTGTATTTCACATACCCAACAATTAACAACAACAAACAGCATAGATAAGCAGTATTGGATGATTCTTCCTCAACAGTTGTCCTAATACCGGCTTTACAAGTTGGGCATGTTAACTCCACTGATTTTGGACCCAAGGGAGGAACTGAAATAACATCAAACATCATAAAAATAAATTATTTAATAAAAATACTTTTCTTTATAACTACTAAAGTATTTAATGATAATAAATTACCATTAAATTAGCTTTAGTACTCTATGTTGGAACAGTACATATTATATTGTTATATTTATATCAAAAAATGTTTAGTTTTAGAATATAAATATAATAGATACTTATTATGTAATTATAATTGTATATTGTAAAATTCTTATTAAACAACAAGATATTTAATGATATGTATTATAAACTTATTGGCAATCTTCATTTACCCGTCCACAGCATATATATATTTAAATTAACATAAAGTGCATTATTTTATTTTAATTTTAATTTTTTTATTATATATATATATATTACAGACAGACAGTGAAGACATAAATGCACTCTATATATACCATGTATTAATTTGTAATATAATTGAAGAAATTATTTCAGTAAGTTTCCGCTCTTTTCTTTTATTTTACATATTAGATTTGTCGATTTGGATAAAAGTAAAACAAAATTATTAAAAGAAAGCTACCTACAATAAAATACAGTATCTCTTGGTTTTAAAATATAATTTTTTTTTTCTGTGAATAACTTTTCAATCAAAAGAATTAATCCAATTAATACATGTGTACCCATTTTTCGGTAACAAATGTAATTAGGAAGGTACTTTTTTACTATATTTTTTGATAACATGTAAGGAAAAACTAGAACAGGAAAGCTGCTAAATTTAAAAAACATGAGTTTAGAATTCATTTTTCCTTTAACTATTTGTCAGCCATCCTAGTCCTCAACTTCCACACCCTCGTCACTTTAACTAGTCCTTATCATAACAAGTACACCGGGTATTATATACCCACATAATATATACAATAAAATAGTTGTGATTATTACCATTAATACAGTTATTAATCAATGGTATTACCTACTAAATAGGAACATAACTGTAGGTATATCTATTTATTTTTATTATAGGTACATAGATACTAAATCTTTATTAGGTATATTATAACTTAGAATTTATAGTAATTATGAATATTAGTAATATATTATTATTATCTATTTATTGAGACGATATAAAAATATAATTAATATAGGTACATTACATAATAACCTTAGGTAGGTGCTTATTATATAAATAATAACTATAAATTTTTATTGTTTTCTACTTTTACTTGTGAATAGCTGTTAAAAAAACATTACTAAATATTATAAGTACCTAGGTAGTAGAAAAATTAGTAAAATCGGTTATTTTTTCTACAAGGAACAATAATCGAAAAATTATAAGTACTGAAACAATGTTATAAAAGTTTTCAAATTATTAAAACACAAAAACCTGATCCTAAATATTACATTTTTCGATTTAAAATTGGCTGGAATGGTATTCTACAAGTTTTCCTCATTACCACTGATACAACATTATAGGTAAGTACCTACTCATATAAATAAATATAAAATGTATTTATTTTTTTTAATTTTTAACATTATTATGTTTAGTAATTCTATCTACCTACTATAATAATTGTTTTGGTAATAATAAATATTAATAATTGTATTGAAAGTTCTTCTTATTAACCAATAATTAGTACCTAATAATAATTTCAAATTTTAATTATAGATATTGGCTATGGCTGTAGCCTCACATTACATTTTAGATACTTACTAGCAGGTGCTTGAACGACAATTACATGAGTAGGTTGTTGTTGAGGTTGTCCCATTGGAGGAAGATATTGATTAGAATTCTGCCCAAAAGATTGAGGATCAACCATGTACTTTGGAGCGTTTACCGATTCAGAATAAGACGGTGGAGCAGTTGGTATCTGCTCTTTGTTCATTTGTGGATACATGACTACGTACTGAATAAAATATAAAAGGAAATGTTTTACCGTCTACAATTTTTCGATTAATTTTATAATTTTATATAATTAATTAGCGTCTCACTCACTTTGTCGAAGACGACGAACGTAAAAGTATTATTATGTTAGTTGGAGAACGTCAAGGTAATAATAATATAATTACCTTAGAGAACGTGACGAATGGTTAGATAGGGATTCCCGGATTAACAACTTGTTGAACGAGGATTATTACTCTATGGGACAGTCAAAGAAATAGTTTAAAATATCAAATGTATGGAGATTATTAGCACGAATAAAAATCAAACTTGGTAACTTACGTGAAGCTGCGGTAACTGGTAATATATAAACTTAAAGTATTAAACTGATTAAAGTCTATGCGTAAAACGACCATAAATAATAAAATATCGTTGATGTTAAAATAGTATGACGTAACAATAGAATAATACGCAAAACACTGCAGCCAAACGATAATTAATATAAAGTGATCATATTTTTAATATGAGAGTAAAGTCGTATCACCACAGATAAACCATGGAAATCAGTCTAGAGGTGGCCAAAAACATCAATGTTTCAATAACATCGATATTTTTGTACGATACATCGATATTTATTCCCGATGTATTCAATATAATTGCCACACTTATGTAAGTTTTGTACGAGTAAGATATATAATTTCAAATTACCCTTTATTTTTTTTTTTTTTTGTTCATCAACTTTATAAATTATAATGGACAAAATACGAAACTATGCACAGACAATTTTTTTCCAATAAACATCGATATAGTAAATTTCAAAACATCGATGTTTCAAGAACAATTGCACATATTTTCTAGTATAAATTCAGTATGACAGAGTTTTGAGATAAGATAACATGGGACAAATCTTAGTCCAGTGACAACACAAAGAATAATTTGTCACGTAATTTGTATATTTTTTTCTGGTTACGTCACTAATTTAAAAGTGGCCGCCACCCAACGATACACGTCCCGTGTACACTGCACACACCCAATAAAGTGTCACAGTACCACAGAACACCGTACACGCACTTACAATTATTATTATATGCACAATATTATAATACCGGTAGATATTTATTTTATAACGAGTTTTTGGTACACAAAACATAATATTTATGAACATATATTTAAATAATTAAATTAATTATATATAAGTATATATAATATATATATATATGTATAATTATGTAAATGATGGAGCGTAATAGAATTTATCGGTCGACGGTAGTGGGAAAACGGAACATGCGGTATTTTCCCGCTGACCAGTTACCGCCGCACTGTGTAGATATTGGTGATTTTATATGTATTTTATATTATGTACCTATTTTATATTGCGATGCATAATTATCCAGTTCCCGTCCCGCTAAGGCTACAGTGTCCCCACCTTGAAGGTTTAATAGTTTAATCAATTTTATTATGTTACATGTGCAATGTGTATTACCATAGATTAAAATATATACGATAGTATATTACTAAGATGACCGCGACGTACGTTCCGCTTTCGAGCTATATTGTGTCCCGCTGTCCCCAAATTACGCAAAAATGTCCCGCTTCAAAAAAAAAAAAGACGATCTGTGGCATTGCATTGCATCAAAATAAAGTGCGCATACTTATTAATCGCAGCAGAAAATAATAAAATACCTCGCAAGGACAAAATTATATAATTATGACTAAAGACGTTATCGTCTCCCGTATATTATATATCATATATTATTTTTTTATATTTATATATATTATTTGTATATATTTCAGATAGGCCGGTATCAACAGACGACGATGACGTACGATATACAAAACGGTACCCACACGTTTATTGTCTCTGTCTTACACACGTATAACAAGGCAAGTCTACGTGCCTCATTCTTACTACAGTTTATTTACAATTAATATTAGAGTAAATTTACCCATCATCAAATTTGTGCTCCAGCATTGTTTTTTTCTTTTTTTGAATATTTTCATTTTCAAATAAGTTATAAATAGTTATATAGGTAACTCATTTTTTTTTTTCTGATGCACAAAACTAATTTTAAAAATGAAATAAAAAAAACCACGCTACGGCATAGTTTATGTTCTCTTCTACAAATTTGATAATAGGCAAATATTAGTCATAAATAAACTGTAGTAAGAATGCGGTACGTAGATTTGCTATGTTATGCGTATGTAAGACGGAGACAACAAACGTGTGGGTAGAGTCCTCTTAATTAAAAATAATACAGGGAAATAAGATAACGGCGTTTCTAGAATCTTCGTTGCATTTTTCTTTTATTGTACAGTTCTCAGTTGTCACTTGGTCATTAGTCAGTCGTTACTTGTTCGCCGTTTGTACGCCTACATTTATTTATTTTTCCAAAATAAACCGAATTTGTTTTATTTTTTACTTTTTTTTGTGGGCCTATTTCTAACAATATAATATATTGGTACATAATTTTGTTATCCCGTCAAATTAGCACACGCCGCACCTCGAAATACCTATTTGTTTTCATTTTTTACGCAGTAGTTCAGTTTTTGAAAATATTCTTAAACGCAAGTGCACGTTTAATATTAACTTACAAATTAAAACCCGATGCACACGATGTTTGTTTTGCCGATGATTTGTTTACGGGGAGCTGTGGATGACAACTGTGTTGGTTCCAGTGATTAAAAATTACGTCACTGATGATGGCTTTGTTGCGTGAATGCGTGTTGGATTTCCATGGTTGAACATGTGCTATTTTCCGTGCTTGTTTCTTTGGAAGATTTGTGCATGAACCAATCAGAAAATAGTATCATGTCACGTAGTTCGTATAAGTTCCGTGGGGATAATATTTTAATGATACTCGTAACACGGATAATACAGATGTTCGTAATTTAATATCGTATCCGTGCTCGTTATAAACATTGTATTGTGCAAAATTATAAAATGCAGAATCAAAGGCCCGAAAAGTAGTCAAATGACCAGATAGAAACACTAATTGACGCATATAAAGTGGAGATCTGCTTGTATGTAACAAACATGGCTAGATACAACAATAAACATTTACGTTTATTTCTTTTTTAATTCATTAGGTAATTAATAAAAAAGACTAATTATCTTTTGTCAGTGACGGATGACTTCAACTGCAATTGCGTCCATTTTTCTATTACATTTTAATTATATTTCTTATACTAGGTATATTATTATATTTTCAAAAGTATCCAGTGACCACATCCCACTATTATTATGTATCTCCAACACACCTATATATATACTTCTCCACCTTCTTCCGCCCTTCGAATAAATTGGTCCAAATTCACTGCAACAATTGGCCGTATATAATGAGGACCAAATCGGGGAGGCCATACGGGTTTTCACAGAATCCACTCAATCAGCAATAGCAAACTCCTCCTTTACAAAGCCTCCAATCCGTCGCTAAAATAATATCCCAAACAAAATGAAATCGCCCTCAAAAATAGGCTCCGTCACGAATGGCAGCACACCCGGGATCCGGCCACCATGTGAGAAATAAACAGATAAACTGCCTTTATTAGACTAATGCTTAAAACCCACAAGCAAGATGAGTGGAATAAATTTTTGTACTATCTAAATATCAAGTTTATAGGCTCGGCTTATAAACTATACTGGCAACTTCTAAAAAAGCCTCCATCAAATCACCCTCTAATTGACCATTTCGAACAGCAGTTTTCAACGAATCACGGTGTTCCCCTTGTCGAGTTTCAGGATAGCTTTAATACCATCAGGAACTCATTAATTGTAACCAGAAACCATGAATACACAACTCAGGGCACCATAGTAGAAGTCATCAAGCAACTACTCAACCGAAAGGCACCGGGTGGGATAGTATCACAATAATACGGCTTTCAACAATTTGTCAACACTCGCTATTTTTCTACTGACAAATATTATTAACGGGTGCCTGCGGATTGATTACTTTCCCGTAGCTTGGAAACTTGGTATTATAATAACCATCCCTAAATCGGGAAAAGAGCCCAGCCAACCTGTCAACCATCAACTAATTACTCTATTATCATCACTATCAAAGGTATACGAACAAATAATATATTATGGAAGCTCAAGTCGTCCATAGGCCATAGAATTAAAAAATGGACAATTTACTTTCAGAACCACTCTACCATCCTCCAGCTGATCAAACTTTCTGACTAGCTTTATCCAAATATCAACAATAAAGTCAAGATCGCGGCCATCTTCTTAGATATAGAAAAGGACTTCGACCGGGCGTGGCACGAGGGTCTAATCTACAAACTACAATACTACAATTGGTTAGAATCGTTATGTCCTTTCTCAACAACCACTCATTTAAAGTAAGGGTCAAAAGTACTTTTCCATTATCCGTCCCGCTCTCGTTAGCGTACCGCAAGGCTCGTGCCTATCGCCGTTATTATACTTAGTTTATACAAACGGTATCCTACAACACCAAAAGCGTCGGTCGGGCTCTTTGCCAACGACACTCTCTTCCACACTAATGATAAGAATCCTTTTGGAGTTATCATTCAACTCCAACACCAACTTGACTGGGACGTAAAATGGTTTGACAAATGACGTTAGGCATGAACGCGTAGAAATCAGTTGCCATTCTGTTTGGTCAATACCAAACTCACAACACTCACATCAACATCAAGGGTCACCAAATCACCTGGTTAAATCAAGCTAAATATTTAGGAGTTTACTTTGATAGGATGCTATCATTTAAATCTCACATCACCAACTTAGCCACCAAAGCAAACAAAATCTATACATACTCAGTACTCAATACAAAAAGTCCTCTATCTCTTAAATCTAAAATAAACATCCACCAAATATATATACGATCAGTAATAACGTATGCAGACGAAGCAACTTTCACGTTAAACTGGTCCAATCTCGAATCAACCCAAAACATCACTCTCAGAACAATTAAAACAAATAATATAAATCAATTAATCAGCTCTACCACTATTATAGATGTTTTATCTTCTTTCATTATTGAAAACAATATATAATATTACAAGAAGATATTCTTTATTTAAAATCACAATCACATTAATTAATTAAATTGATAGAATAATTAATACTGGTCATGAATAACATGGTGAAATGACAGCGAGACAACGAACGACTGACTGAAAAATACAAAAAGGTGACGGCTTCGTTGCTACAACACTAGTGTACGTGTGTCCAACATTATATGTGTTGTGATATCGTATTATCACTTATCAGTGATAACAGAGATTGTCAGATTACGACAGTCGTTCTTTTTCCACAAAACACCACACACACGTATTGTAAAAATGTGCTTTTTGTTATATTAAAAATGATACATTAAACGCTGTGTCTAGAAACCCGGACGTCCGTGTTTTGTATGTGTACACGGACGTCCGTGTTATCAATGCGTACCCGAACGTCCGTGTTATTACAGATCCGGATGCTCGTGTTATCACAGAATATAGTGT
>JAIPRL010000611.1:0-29227 GCA_025469235.1 Pemphigus obesinymphae
ATATTAAAAAATATTGAAAATATTAAAAATATGCTCCGACCGATGCAAAGTAAACTTGTTCACCAATTCAAACATCTTTACATTTTTTAAATCGAACGAATATAAGTATCTTAAAATTTGTCAGTCGTTTTGATGAAAAATTGATGAAGCAGAGAGCCGCCTTAAAGTACGATAATACGCAACCAAGTATACATGATAATGATAAGATTAAAGAAAGTGATAACAGAGAATTGTTATTTTGTACATTTAAAAACCACTTTTAAATTTTTTTGAACTTACACAGAACAATTTCCATTCATTGGTGAATAATATTTATTATAATGATATTCCTCTATAATATTCTACATATTATATTCATTAATGTGCAATTACATTTATAGTACCATACTTGGCTGTTTACTTCTAAAACAGTTGCATAATTTCCAATATATTCAAGACTAGTTAAAGGTAGGTACCTAATTTCTATTTGTAAATAGGTACTGCTGCCGAAGATACAGACAAGTCTCTAAATGATGTATTTGAAGAAAAAATAATGGTTTTTCACAAAAGTCTGCAGAAGAATGTAAGTTTTGAAGCGGTCTTTAGCATATTTTGTAAGAAATATATACGTATAAGATTATATTTGAAGTAGCTAGGTATGATTTTTTATTGATCAATTACTTGGATTACAAATTAATAGTACCTATTTCCTTCTATAGTTTTTAATGTTAATCGCTTCTTCCATTGAGTGTAGTGATAATGAAAATACTACAGCGGCTCATTCAGTAAGTTTATCATGTATACAAGTTATACAACTATATATACCATTATGTATTACATTTGTAATAGATATATACATTTTCTTTTATTAAAGTACCCTGGACAAATTAAGTAGGCATTCTATAAACAAATGTAAAAGTGAGAATGGTATTTGGAGAATTAATAATTGAATCATAGTCCCAAATGATGGCAGGCAAAACTTACTAATTATTGGTCAAATATTTAAAAAGTGAATTAACAATGTGAAATACAGCATTAAATGTACATATTATTCAATACTTTTATAAATATTGTATTTCTTTTAGCAACAAATTAATATTACCAATTTCAAAGTATGTTAAAATCCGAGACAAATTACAAGACAGATGAAAAGCTTCCATTGTTTAGAAGGAACATGGCGTATCTAGGATTAAATATATTATGTAAGGAATTACATAATTTTGTTATTTAGCATTTGTTTTTTTATTTCATACTTTTAAATCAATTTGAAGTTCTAATATTAGTTTTTTTAAGAAATGTATTATGTTGATATTTTCATACTTATCATTTCATGATATAGGATCTTAATACATGTACAGGCTCTTATTGTAGTGTATAGTATGAGTAGTATGTACAAAATGTTTTGTATGAATTTAAAAAGCGTTTAAGCGTTATTTATTATAATAAATTACCAAACATAATATGTACCTACTAATTATAAGTATAATTCCATTGTATAATTATTATTTTTAAAAACATACTATTCACATTTTGTATTAATATGTTCTTTCAAGATAATTTTTGTGTTTGATTTCATAAAAATGTTCTCAAATTATACAATTTTTATTTACATTAAATTAGTTATCAGATATTCAATTTCATATTATGATAAAAATAAAATATGTTTATATAGGTACTTCCTATGTATTTTGTTGTAACAAGAATGTGTGCAATTTGAAATTGTTTCTAAAATAGGGGCTGCATGTTGCACATAAGTATTGCTTTATTATTTTAAAAAATTTTATTTGTAATAAATATAATACAGTAGAGTTGAAAAATAAAGAATTATTAATAAAGTAAACATTTAAGTGAAAATAAATCTAATAATCTACACTTTCAAATATTGCATTTATATATTTAAAAATTAAACAAATCTTGTTATTAAACTATCAGTATTACCAGCACTTACAAAACTTCTAGAAGCTCAGAGTGTAGTGGTTAGGATTTATGCTGCAACTAAACAGTCAAATTTAAAACTGTATAATTGCATAATAGAGTGTATTATGGCAAATTTGGAATAAAAAAACCTAAAAGACCCCTCATTCAAATGACAATAAATAATTAATTTTATAACGAAATATTCCTTTTTGTACTTACAATATTCATTGATTTTTCAAAAAATTTTGAAGCTCTTTTCCACATAGAATCATAAACGTCTAACTAATAGATGCATATTACAGTGCAGGTGTCAATAAAATGGGTACAGTTTTGTATAGGTCTTATCCACATTTCTAGGATTATGAAATTCAATAAGTTTAAATAATAATTGGCTATAAGTATAGGCTATATATTCTATAAACATTAAAATATAATATAAAATAAAAACTTTCTCCATTCATACCCAAAATATCTTGTTGCAATATGATTTGACATATAGGAAAATACTCCTTGAAATTAACCAACTCCCTCAATTGTTCAAGTGCAAACTAATCTGATAAAAAAAAAAAATATAAACAAATTGCATATACATACAAACTTTACAATTTTAAAAAATATTATTTTTTAACTAAGATATAAATTTCAAATTTGACTGTTTAGTTGCAGCATAAATCCTAAACACTACACTCTGAGCTTCTAGAAGTTTTGTAAGGGCTGGTGATACTGATAGTTTAATAACAAGATTTGTTTAATTTTTAAATATATAAATGCAATATTTGAAAGTGTAGATTATTAGATTTTCAACAATTAGCTTACCCAATCCTAGTGTGATTAGAAATTGGATTTCCAATATAAATGCAGGTACAGGATTTTTAAGGATGTAATGACTGAAATTGGTAAATTTCCAGAGGAAGAAAAATACTGTTGTCTTATTTTAGATTCAATGAACATAAAACTATATGTCCATTGGGGTAGAGCAAATCATAAGTATGTTATAATTCATTATATACAGAACACTATGTTATCAATTAATAAAATACATAAATACATTTTCACAGATATAGTGGATATTGTGACTATGGAAATGGTTTAAGAAATGAAGATTGTGAGTTACTAGATACGCAAGTACTTGTATTTATGTTGTCAAGTCTGAAAAGTAAGTGGAAATACCTGTTGGGTATTTGTTTGTAGACAAGATTAAATCAGTAGTACAGGCTCAATTAGTCACAATTGCAATTACAGAATGTGCTAAATACAATATAAAAGTTCTGAGTGTAACTTGTGATGGGGCACATTCTAACACCAGCACTTTCAAAATATTGTGATGTGATTTCAACCAAGAGTATGATTTAATCAAATCTGATTTTAATTTAATACCAACAAATCCTAATATATATTATATACCTGATACATGCCATAATATAAAACTTGCTAAATATGCTTTAGGATCTTTTGGGGCTTTTAAAAATTCAGAAGATAACTTGAGAGAATGGAAAAATATAGACAAGCTAAATAAATTCAATAAGAAATAGGCTTTAAATTTGGAAATAAACTAAGATCAGCACATGTGAATTTGCGATCAAATTGCATGAAAGTAAAACTTACTACTCAAATATTTAGCAGTTCAGTGACTGATGCACTTTTACATCTATCACAAACATCGGTTGATTTTAGTAATTGTGATGCTACAATAAAATTTATAAAAATAATGGATAAACTATTTGACTTTTTAAATTTTAAAAATCCTTTTGCCAAAGGATTTAAGCAGCCTACTCGCCTTAACAATATTGAATATTTGGAAGACCGAATGAGAACCTATATTAATTATTTGTATTCATTAAAAACAGCGTCAGGTCAACCCAGCTGGAAAAGTAAAAGAAAAACTTTTATTATTGGCTTTGCAACCATCATTAAATCAATGTTTACCATAACTAGAAACTTATTGGTCAATAATAATAGATATATATTGACTTACAAATGTAGTCAGGATTCATTAGAATTATTTTTTTGATTTATGAGAGGCCGATTTGGCTGCAATAATAATCCTATTGCCTGCAATTTAGAAGTGCTCTTAAAAGTTTACCAGAACTCATATTAATAGAATTATGCAACAAAATACTTTTAAGAGCACTTCTAAATTGCATTACATCCCTTAAAAATCCTGTACCTGCATTTATATTGGAAATCCAATTTCTAATCGCACCAAGATTTGGTAAGCTAATTGTTGACCTTGAAATATTTATTAACAAATTTCAAAGTAGTATTTTTTCGAATCTACAATAATTAAATCGAAGACTATAAAATTTACCATGTATAATCATATGCTTTTGGTGAATAGAAGTAAAGTGTAGTAGCAAACTGTTTTACTTCTTCATTATAATGCTTTTCAGTTGATGCTGCTTTATTATTACGTACCATATCTTTTAGAAACGAAGTAGTATAATTTTTTCAATTACTTCAGTAGTTTCTATATCAGTTAATGATCAAATTTTTGACATCCACTCCTAATAATATGTCAAACTGAAGGTATACGTGTATATTTTTAGTACTTTTAATAGAGCAGAGGACTTGTAGCATTTGAATATTTATTTTATACAGTCACAAAAATAGGCAAGTAAGAAATAAATGCATTTTAAATTTGGGAGAAGCAAAATAAGCGAAGTAATAAAGCTATTTCACATCAATAATCAACAAGGCCAACAACCACTAATATTAAATCAGCGTTTCCAATAGCCCAAATACAAAAAAAAAAAAAGAAACCAAAAAACAAAATTTAGCAATACTTTTGAATATTATTTTATTGTTCCAATATTTAGTAGGCAATACATTAAAATATTGAAACTTTGCTGAAAGTCAACATTGACCATGTTAAAACACAACTTAAATATGTATATCAAATTACAATGAACATTTAGGTAAACAAACAAAGAAAAATGTGTACATTAAACATTTTTAATACACAGTAATTTAAATATTAAAATACAAACAATATTTATTTAAATTATAATACATAAACTGACAATAACTGTTTATATAATTTAAATAAATCAATAATTATTAATTGCTTATAACATATATATATAATTTCAAACATTACTCTATTTCATATTATATATAATATTAGTTTATTACAATATTGGAGGCGCCTAGTATCAAAATTAACTATAAGCACAAATTTTCAAAAATGTGTTTCTTAAAGGTATCTTTACACAATATATTAAAATGTACTCTAGTATTTTGTTTTCATATTGAATTTTGAACCATAGAACAAAAATATATCCAATTTATATTTTTTTGTGCTTTATGAAGAATTTCAAAATATATTTACAGCTAATTTTTACACTAGATGTCTCATTTGATGGTATGAAATTTAAAAATATAAAATAAAAGGGAATTAAGCACATAGAATAGAACACATATGACACTTAGAATTTATAATTAAAAACTATAATAAAGTTATAAAAAACTACTATTTTAAATACATTGAAGCAGTTTTCTAAATATTATATTCATAGAAATGTAGGTACATAATGATTATTTTTAATTTATTCTAAAATTGACTTACTAAGTTAACAAAAAGATAAATTAATTGGCTCATCAACTATATTTTTAGATAAAAATCCACCAATTTCATTTTCGTTGTATATATATTTTATCTTTGAGGATGTACCTTGAAAATATATAAAATAAAATTTGATTTAGTATTTTAGCAATATTTATATAATATATAGCATAGATTTTTATACTTGGTTGACTATATTTGGTGGCTTATGATAGAAGCTTGCAAGACTAGAAATATGACACACAAGTTCATCAGTAATGTAGTTTCCTCAGAAATTAATAGTTTATCAGAAAGAATACTTTTGGCAGCATTTGGATCAGTGGATAGTAATCTCCAATAAATGAGACCATGTGTAAATCGGTATTAACTGAATCTTGTTTAGTTAAACTCAGAACTTGTACTAATATACTAACTATTCAAATCATAGATTATCTAGCTTTATGTTAATCTAATGTATCTAAATTTGTACAATATATATATATATATATAATATATAATATATATTTATAGTTTACTTCTGGTTTCGTAAATAACAGAGTAACTAGTAGAGGAGCAAGATTTTTCATTAAAGTATTAACAAATTCAGAATCAGTTGGTAACATTTCTATTAGTTTCATCAATAGTTTTTTAATAAGTCAATTGAGGTGTTATTCTTTCACATATACTAAAATATACAAAATCAACATATAACAATAATATATAGATTCTAATTTGATTAACTAGATTAAAAAGTATTCAATTCGTTTTTATATCATGGTATTTAAAATTTTAGTAATTTTAATCTGCGTGGTTCATTTTGACTGATGGCTTACATTACACGTTAGGGTTCAAGAAAAATATACAACAGCTAAATGCAACGGGACTTGTATATATGCTATATATGTATACATTAACATATATAACATAAGGGCCACAAATGTTCAAGATTTAAAACCACTCACTAATAGTTTGTTAAGATACAATACTAATTTTAAATACAATTATTTTAACACAAAAATCTAATAAGAATTTAAGTAGATAATATTAAAAATTACTTTTGTGCCTCACAATCATCTTAATCATCTTTTGGACTGTAGTTTGCAAATAAATCAAGTTTAAACACTTGTACCCATTCAGTACATTGAATTAATGCAGTTAAAAGCTTATTAATGATCTGAGAATTCATTTCCATCAATGGAGAATCAGTTATATTAGTTTCATTAATTTCAGATAAAGCCGCAACATTATTAGAAACCACCTAGTTAATATTTATATTTTTATATAAATTATATTGTTCATTTTATTTTATTTATAAAAAATTACCATTTGATTAGAATTTGATAAAAATTCTGTCAGTTGTTCTAAGAATCCTTGATCTTCAACTAGTTGAGCATTCATGTCATAAAGTTTAGTAGCACAAAGAGCTGCTGTTTTACATATGTATTGATCTTCTTCACATAAACATTTATGTAATGGTTCATACAGATATTTATATTTCTGTGATTTCCTCAACTCCAATTGTGGGCACTGCTAAAGTTCATATTAATTGATTTTGATCCTTACAGTCATTAAAATAAATATATTATTATTAATAATATTATACCTAATTTAACAATCAGCAGTCAAATAAATACATTTACCACCATAATGGCCATATCAGAAGTACTTTTAGCATAGTTCATTAATTCCAGTAAACAAACTTCTTCAATTCCAAGTCATCGGTTAGCATACAATTTACCACATCAAGAAACAGAGTGGACACATCTTTTCCAACAGTCATAGACACTATAACCTATAGCTTGCAGCTTTGTTAGCCGTGCAGTAATTCAAAAGTGATATAGTCTATAATAATCGGACCATAGTACCTGCATTCCAGTATACCTTTTTTATAGCTTAGTTGTATCCCTCAAATCAATAATTACATAATGATATTATATACTATGATTCTGAATACCAAAGTAGTTACTTACTATTTATGGTTGGTCACTACCTCAATTACCAGTTTAATAAAAATGGTTTAATTATGCATTTCATATTGTTATTTTTAATTTATTTTTATTTTTAATTACTCAATTGTATTTATATTCAAAATACAATCAATTTTAGTAGGCTAATAAAAATTGTAGGGACATAGAAGTATCAAAATAAATATGAAATAAAATAAAACATGAACATTAAACCTACATACACAATAAACATTTTTATATAAGATTTAAAACAATTTACAACAACAACTGTGTAATAGGTAAGTACTGTTCTTTTTTTATTTATGACAACATAGGTATCTATTGTCATTTATTTTAATCCGAATTTAAAACTGTGCTATAGTGGTTATAGTAGTTACCAATATTAGTTAAATATATATATTTTTTTTAAAATTAAAAGACAATTTTAAATATTTTTTTTAAATTATATACAATCTATTTAGTATAGTCCTGTAAGTACATATTATAATGATACTGTTAAGTTCATGTTATTATAATATTATAGTTATAGTATTATAAATTATAAAATAATAATAAATTATGGTTTCATATTAAAATATTATTTATCAAAATTAACAATCAACAGACACAAGCTATTTACATACAAGATTTTTTGAGTTTAGTTAGAGTTAAGTATATTTAACACTGTATAAAATTTTCAGAACATAAAACCGAAAATTACCCCTTTTAGGACTTAAAAACCTCGAAAACTAAAAATGTCTATAAATAGCCCAAAATCAAAAAAATTTCAAAAAACTTGATCAACGTAAATATATTACTAAATTAAATATTCGGTAAAAATTTCAAGATTATAAAGTCATTATTTTCGAAATTACGACGAAATTAAAATTCTCGATTTTACAAAATCGTATTTTTTGTAATTTTTTGGTAGTTTTTGCTTACGCATTAAAAAACTATTATGAAAATCGAAAAATGGCCTCTCAAAAGTACCAACTAGATGCAATTTGCTACCGGAAATAGGGTATGAGTGTAAAGATCGGAGCACTCCTTCTGGTAGTAAATTTGTTAACAGAGAAAAAAAAATAAAAATAAACATCATTGTAAAACCACTAGCTCCCTCGCTACGCTCGGAATCTAAAATTAAGTTTTATGTATGTTATATATGATATTAAATTAATCATATTTCTAGAAATATAAAATATAATACATTTTAAGCGTAAATGCCAATCAATAATATTGAACAAGCTATTTCCTTTGTCAGACATATTTTTTGCAGACTCAAAGCTCTCGAATGGTATTCCGCAATATATATTATATAGGTGCCTACTTTATATTTATTAAATTTTTTGTCGTTTATTTTCAATTGGTTCAAACCTCTCGTGTTTACAATAGATTAATGTCATGAAATTAAATAACGATCAATAAGTTATTGCGGCGGACTATGAGAAGATTTCGTCGAGTAGTGATAATAATTGTCACACAAAAAAAAAACCTTGTAATAGTTTTTTCATTTCAATAAATTTTATCATCCTTTGCATACCATTTGTAGAATTTTGTTTGAACGATTTCTTACAGTTAGTTTGTTTTATAAGTTATTCTGTTTATATATATAAAAAAAAAAAAAAACTGTTGTACGTATTCACTCGTTGTGTCAGACTGTTGAATAACTTTTTATCTTTTTCAATTTTACGACACTTCAATTTCAATATTTTTTGAAATTTAAAATTATATCCACCCAACTCTGCCATTGAGATGTAAAATAACATATTGACTTATTTAACTGTCGTGCACGCGTGCAGACGCTGTAGGTAACTTTTATAATAATATATTATTTACGTTTCCATATATTTCATACATATAAAAATGTTTTTTTGCAACAAAATTTTCTGTTTATTCATTTGAATATTTATTGTGAACTAAATATTTTATCATAATCATTTTTTCCGTTTAACAAGAATCGCGCAAGCGAAAAATAATGCACTCAATGACTACATAAAATTAAATTTTGCAATTTTCTCGTTTAAACGTGCCTACAAATTATTTTGGCTGCAGCTGTTCGTTTTGCATTCATATGAAGTACGTATCGAGGCGTTCTTTCAAGACCAAATACATTTTTACACGAATTTCGAACAAAAAACATGACGGATTACCTACGGGTACGGATAGTAGTCGAAAGAAGTCGAGTTGGTACACATATATTCGGTCACGACTACTATACAGGCGTAGAGCGTTTAGAGTCGGTAAATTATACTACTCACGCACACGATTCAAATCGATCTTAAACGTATATTAAGAACCCCCTGCGGAACGTGTCGAAAGGATCGTAAATGTTCTTCTTTTCCTTTTTAAAAACAATAAATCATCCAATACACCCGCAAAATAACATTTTTAACTTATTTATACACACACCACTGTAATAACGTTACCCTCCTCTTAGGATTTTTTTTTAATATTCTCAAATCACTTTCGTTTTTCGGTACGCTGGTGACTTTACGAGCTACTTTTGTGAATATTTGACAGAACGGGCCTATATATTATACATAGGTAGGTGCTTTATAACGATATTTTGGATGCGGTGGAACATATTATTATAAATTATACATTGAACTTGATATGAGTTGTGTGGACGAGGAATTTTCGGAGTGTAATTTGAGCGGACAAGTCGGTTGAACGTCTTTTCGCGAATATTCATAAATCATATATTACTATACGTGTATAGGATATGATATATAGGTAAATTATATTATCTAATTATTTAAACAGACTTTGGTAAAATTCCGCATAGTTTTTAAATACCTACTATTTTTTTTTAAACGTATTTTATTCCTCGAAGAAAAAATAACTTTAAAGTTTCAATTATGTTTTTATAAGATATTTTTATTTATTATGTTTCCGTTAGACTCTAATGTAAATTGTTCTCTCGTAATATAACCCCTTAAACGATTAATTGATTAAATAATAATGTAATTATTACTTATATTTTCACAATCAAAATGTAGTTATTTATATTATCTAGATAAGAAATGTATTCAAAAAATATTTGGAATATTTCTTTTGTAGGATTCCAAATATTTTTGGAATACCATATCATTAATCATAAAATATTCGAATACATTTATGAAAACTTTTTTGGAAGTATGTATTTTGTATATATATTCGTAATAATTTTAAAAAGTATTTTACTCAAGTTTGTAATAATGTGGGTAATTATATACAGTTGTGATCTCGGTAAATTTACATAAATAATACCGATGTTTTTTTTACCCTGTATATTTTTTTTTTTTACCGCACTTAAAATCGATTTCAATGATTTTACTAGGGTTGTAGCTTTTATGTAGTCTAATAATATGCATAATATAATGAATTAAAATACAATCAATATAATGTCCGTTTAATATGAACAATTTTAGGAATAGATAGGTAGGTGGTAAAAATCATAAAAAAAAAAAAAAAAAAACAGGATTAATATTTGTCGATATTAAAAATATAATCTACTAAATAATATCAAACAATATTGTCTCATGTGGTTAATGAGGTTACAGGTATAAAATAACATTTAAGAATAAATTTACAAAATTCACCTAAAAATATATATATATATATATTAAAAAATTTACAAATTTACTAGAGGTTGACGTAAAATTTACCGAAAATTGTTTACCGGTAAATTTTACATCTCTATACCTGCATAGGTATATACTCATATATTATAGTACTTGCAGTGCCAGTTGCCACAGTAGCCAAAGTGATCCCATCTATATAATATATATATATGTAGGTATTGAAGATGCATGCGGCGGGCTACCACGAATGAACTTCTTAAGTGCTTTTAAAGGCATTCGAAAACCGAAAATTAATTAATTTTATTGCCGTGGAAAATAATGCAGTTTGTGTTCCGTCTAAAAGCTCTCAATTTTCGTTTTATTTCCGAGTACACTGCTCGTCTCTCGTTCTTTACGTCCGCAGACACGTTTATTATTCTATAATTGCATTTTCCTCGGGTCTATTATATTATCACTACAGGTACCAATATATAATACACCTGTTCATGAAAATTATTATTTATTCGGTTAAAAAAAAAAATAAATAAATAAAAAAATACGCTAGTTAAATTAAATTTTAAAATAGTCGGCTAGTGTTTTCATTTAAATCTAGTTTAACTACCAGCTATCGCAATATTTTTCTGAATTTCAATCTGGTCCCGAGAATGTCGGTGCCATCAAACGTTTGTGGTCAGATCAATTTTTGAAATTCACAATTCGCGGTTGTATTATGTCAATGTAATCATACAGTTATGTTCATGAAACTAAACTATTTTTTACTTCTATATCAATTCGTAAACCTCGAACCGTCCATGCGCAAATTTATGAGTAAATCTAACCACTAAATTCTGATTACACGAATATATTTGAATTTAAAATGACCTATACACACAAAACACAAAAAACCAAATATAGATTTATAGAAATATGTCTTATGACATTACAAAATTTAGTGAATCCGATTTAAATTTTCCAGTTTAGTGTTATCTCTGAATTCTAATCGATCTGTATGTTAGTAGTCATAGAACCATTTAGACGCACATATATAAACTAAAATAATGCAATTAGTGACCAATTGTGTATAAAATATTACAAACAGTTCGAATTACTTTAACAAATAATAAATATTATATTATAATTAAAAATTTGTCATCATCATTACATTATTTTAATTCAATAAGACTGAAGTTACCATAATATAGGTATTAAGGTACCGATCAACTCTAACTATGTACAAGTTGATTCTTCTATCGTGTTTTCCTAATTTTCTCTATGAAGATTTATCTTTAATTCGTTGTTTTTATTTATTTTTTATTGGAATACTTTTTATAGTACCCAAAATTGCTTTGCTTTTTTAAGATTTAAATGATAATAAATAAAATTAGCTCTAAACTCCATATTCCATATTGTTACATCAATATTATAAATTAGAAAATATAACACATAATATTTATGAAAGTACAATACCTAAAAAATAACAAAGATAAAATATAGTAAACAGTTCAAACTTTTTATGAGAATGTAGTGAAATTAAAAATTAAAATTAAAATTGAGAAGATAAAAATTCAAATTGAAAATTAGGTGAGAATGATTTAAAAATCATATAATAATTATATAATATAAATAATAAAATATATAATAACAATGATTTTATTTAGGGAAATACTTTTTAAATTTCAAAATAATAAATTGACAGTTTATATGTACATGGTAAATGAAATAATCTAATAATACTAAATAATAAAATTAAGTTAAAATTTTAAATTATCATGCAAAATAAACTATTTATGTAATAAATTAATACAAGAATTAATTAATTATAATGTATTACACAAAATAAAATAAATTATTATTGATAAATTAAGGACATAATGTGTTATATAGTTAGTATATATTAATAGGATAAAATATCAGAAAAATTTAGTAAAGAATTGTTAAATATATCTAAATTATGAATTGAATTACTCACGGTCATGAGAACATTTGCCGGGGTGTATAAAATGTATTTTTTATTAATTGGTGAAGGATAAAATAATGATTTATTTCTTGAACATGATTGGTTTTATCTAAAATTAAACATTCAAGAAGTTCAGGACAGTTAATAATATTATATAATAATTTATATAGAAATTTACAGTTCAAAAAATGTATTCTTTTATCTACAGACATTATCATAAAAAAACTACAAGTAATATAATTATCTGAATGAAGAACTCTTTCAATATGTCATTTATACGACAAATATCTTGGAAGTTATTTTGGATTGAGGATAAACTTTGATTTCGTGTTACATTATCAGTGTGCCAAATTAAGGCAACATAGTCAAAACGAAACCGTACTAATATGAGTAGTATACAATTTTAAATGCCGACTCATTGTTATAATCCTTACACAAACGTTTCAAAAATCCTAATTTCATAAAATTCATATCATCCTTATTCCTAATATAAGGTGGTAATCGTGATTCCTACAGAAATCTATATTATATGAATAGCCATAGTTATTTAATATAACGAGTGATCTAAAATACGTTATTAATATATTGGTCGTATTAAATTAATTTTGAATGATTATTCCTTATATTTCCGAAAATATATGTACTACCATAAAAATCGCTTTTCGAAAAAACTCTCTAAATGATTTTGATATATAGGTGACTTTTTTATGAAGATTTTCTATATTTGACCCTCTGGGCATTACGGTAATAAATCAATCATTTTTATTGCTAAAGATTTTATTGTTAGCTATATAGCCGTCGTATATATTATTTAATATGCATTATCTAATTTAATAGTATATAGATACAGGATAGGAATCATTACAATGCTGATCCAAATGCAAATAATTGTCGGAAAATAAATTATTATTAAAATTATTGTGATGTATTTAAATAATCGTGTACACAAAAGACATTATTCCGACATTATCAAGAATAAATAAATCTCATTAGATATCCGGAAAAATACTTATGATACATTATCGCTCTGTATAGAACGTATTTATATTAATTTATAAGCCCAAAACTATAATAAAATCCATTTTATACACTATTATACATTTAATGTTCATATACGGATAACCATTTTTTCAGTTTTAATAACTTGTTACCTACATTATATATCCGTGCGCGACGCCAGATTTTCGGTTCATTTAATTTGTGTAATAAAAATATCGACTTTTTTTAATATCCACCTACATTGAAATTTCCTTTTATTAATATTTAACGGCTCTGTGTTTCAGCCTGCAGAGATTATATCATATTTAGTTATATGCTTTACTGTATATATTAATGTATTATATACATACCTGCGCAGGTAGTCATATTTTTGATTTATTCTCGACCACAATAAATGTTGTAAAAACTAATTAATTCGATTCCAACTTAGTGTGATTAATACGAATATTAATATCTATTTATGGCACTCGACCATTTTCGATCAGTAAATAATTAAAATAGTTATTACAATATATTATTGGTACCACGACTGTGTGATATAAATAATATTTGAAAAAGTTTATGGTTATATTTTTTCAACTACAGCGTAAACAAATATTGAAAAACGTGACGTTTCCTGTAAATTTTGCTTGAATTTTTACTGATATTTTATGTTATCCGAAAATAGAATAATAAATAATGCAATTAGTGTTTTAAACAAAAATATATTTTCATTTTTTTTTTTTTTTTTTTGTTATTTCGTATTCTTGGAAATTGTTTGATTTGAAGTTGTATATGCTTTCTTATGGTAAAAATAGCATAGTTTACTTTGAATTTGATGAGTAACGATAAAATTGAATTACCTAATAATAATATTTCCAGTAAAAAATTAAATAAAAACGATTGGTCGTCTCAAATTTCTGAAAATAAGTTGGTTTTTAAGTTATCTACAAAATTTTAATGTTCAGAGTTCAAGTGATGTGATTTGTAGTATATTAATTATGATTATTTTTCTTCAATAAAGAATTTTATTTTTTTTTAATTTTATTTACTTTCAATACAAATTTACTTTTTTAACAATTGATATGTATAACTGCGCAATTTCAGCACTAGGTATTTGTCACAAAAAAAAGTTTTAAAGTGTACAATATAAAATATTGTGTTTGAAATATCAGCGCGACTTTATACAGATAGGTACCGTTATAAAAATGTACCCACCTGTTATTAAACATAAAAATTTTTTTTTCGTGGTAAATGTATACTTATATATTATTATCATTGTTCATTATTATTTTTTGATATTTTGTTTTTTTTTTAAATATTGTTAAGTAGTATAAATTATAATGATTTTATTTTAAGATATTGAAAAAATTGTGTTTATGGATGGTAAATTGTGTTATATCAGTACAATACCTAAAAAAAAAAAAAAAATAAAATTTTAAAATTTTAAACAAATTAAAATAGATAGATATAGCTAGGCGTACCTACTTGTAATCGCGTTTTACCAATAATTCACTTTTGATTTAGTTTTGTACATTGCAGTGAAAAATTATCTAACAATAAAGGTACCTACAAACAAAGTAGGTATTTCGTTTATTTTATCAAATTCGTGGCTTTGAGATTGTAAGTATACAGAAATAAATTATTAGGCGATATTTCATGTGCACATTTGTGTGATGAAATTTTATTTTTATACATGTAATACATTAGATACTAAAATCATTATAGTAATATGTTTAAACTTATAGGTTATCTGTACTACGAGCTGTAGTCTCTTCTGTAAAAAAAAAAAAAAAATTAATTTCAGTACGCTATTATAAGCTTGATATTTTATATTCACTATTCTTTAGACGTCGGGTCAATAAATATATGTTAAAAATAAAAAGTTTTTATAGAATAGTAGGAAATTTATATAAAACGAATAAATTTTATTAAAATATAATTGAATATGTTTATTATTTATTTATTATTAGGTGTACATAGAATTTTGATAACGTTTGAATTATATTTTTCATGTATTCCGGTAGTTTGTTATAGCACCTAAATCCTAGTGAATTATATATTTTTTTTTTTCTATTTAATAAGACATATTTCTTATATTAATGTAAGTATATGAATCATAACCATATAGTATGATTAAAACCAATATTTATTAATTACAATAAATTTTTTTCGTGTATATAATATTACGGTCGTCTATATAGTAATGGACTCATGTATATTCTGACAAATACAAATCTCAAAATGAAAAAAAAATGTTTGCACTATAATCAGTATTAAATGTAAATATTTATAATGGAATATCTGTAATATTATAATATTATTAATTATAATTATTTACGATACTTATTATTTCATATTGCAATATTTCCATTATTTATAAAGTTATATATACTTTCCATTTGTTTTGTTTAATCAGTTCTATATTATTTTCGGATGAAGGGATTTGAAGTTTTAGCTTTTTAAACAAAGTTTATACACCTTATGTCTTCGCTATGTCCGTCCGTCTGTCGGTAGCTAGTAGGTACAGTTACAGATATATAGTTACGAAGGACATTGTTGATTTGGTTATTATGGATTAAATATTCATTTTGTTATATGATTACAAATATTTTATTAATAGTCATTAGAATGACTAGAAATGGAAATATAGTACACCCGAAGTGCGTGTTTTTCTTAAAGCCCGTCTGGCTATCTTAACAACTACTAATAAACCAATATTTAAAATTATTATTTTTTTGATTTTAAGTTTAGTAGCTATAGTAGGTTAAACAAAATATATTGTTTTAAGATTGTTTATAGGGAATTATTAAAGTTTGTTGTTAAATATATAATTAACCTGAAATGTAGTACGTTTGAAAAGTGGTCTTTATTAACCTGTTTAATTTATTGTATAACTACCAAAATAATATATTTATAATATTAATATTATATCGAAATTCACAAAAAATAATTATTTAAAATACAATAATTTATTTTCACATTCAAATTAAAAATAATGATTTTAAATTGTAGTCTTTAAGGGGGTGGAATCACATCTATTTTGTACTATCTATAATGAATAATATACTGGCAAAACAGATATTTCGCCGAAACTTCTACTCGACTCAAAATATAGTTTTCAGAATGAAAAATAGACATTGTTGTAAAATCAATATTTTTTCTTTGAAATCTATAATACAAATTAACGTGCTTGAATGCGGTGATTTTCTATCTCTTTCTATCATACACGTAACATAGCAATTTAGACTATTTCTAATGTATCTACAGTGCTGCGAATAGTATTCTAAAAACTTATCTACATTTTCATATTATACTACATCAGATTGATTATTTCACCTTTTAGATTTTGTTTCTCTAAGTTCCCCTAAAATTATATTTAGTATATTTGAACATTTAAAAATTGATAATTTTTTGGGGATTTTGTGAAAATCAAGGACAAAAGCATTCAAAAAGTGGAGAATACGTTCTAAAGTAGATTTAAAGGTGAGTTGTTATCATTTTTTTTTGGAATCCTTATCTCATCATTATAGGTCAATGGGTATATTGAAAATGTGATTTAATGTCTTTTCAAATACCCGGTAAACGTATTTGTTGACATGTGTTTGTAAGTGCAAGTGTATAGGCACCATCATTATTATTACGAAAGTATATTTACACACACACACACACACACTAAAGACCAAATACTACTTATACACGGCGTAATGTAAATAAATCAAATAATTGACTACGTATAACACATTAATAAATGACCGCTTCCAATCCCCTTAAGTATGAAAACCTCACGTTGTAACGCCAGACGGTGAAACGTTTGATGTAAGTATTATATTATATTTTAATAAAAACTAAAATACCTTTGTGCACGCTATTGTTTATTGTGTATTTCACAATGTTATTTTTTATAATTGGGTGATATTACTATATAGTATAATATAATATGCATGTAGGTAACTATGTATAGATCGATAAAGGAGTTCTATTTAAAATATTATTCTTGTAGATACTAATACGCCACATGACGAGATTTTTTTGACGAAACCCCTTTCGAAGGTATAGCATAAGAAATATTTTCAATTGAAAGTTTTTCTTTTGGCGAATAATATAATAGATAATATTATGTATTTATAAAAATATATCACTATAGCAGTTAAGCTGCTTCTTGGTACTTAATATAAGTATCTATTATAATATATTATCAATACCGTGTTTATGATCGACAAGGTTTGATAATTCCAATGGTTTTGTTTATTCGAATAAACTAAATGATACACCCGATTGTTGTACGAATACCGAAGATTATTTTATAACATAAAGTTTACGTTTTACCAAATACATTTATTCGAATAAAAATAAAAGTTAAACACAAGACTCTCGGTTATAATGTTATTGTGTAATACTCTTTTGTTTGTTAACCGTTAAGAGAAATCGAGGATAGTAATAATAATAATAATAATAATTATAATAATAATAATAGTTCAGGGAAGTAGTAACGATATACAAAAAAGGGATTTTGAAATGAAAGGCATTTTTTGAAGAGGAGATCATATATAAATTAGAGTTAGATTTTTCATAAAATATATACACATATTATTCTCTCATTAACCATAAACAGAGAAAAAATTAAATAAAGCTGTGTATAGAATGCTGATAAAAAAAAATCACAGTGGGAAAATTCCCATTGAAAAATAAACATTTTGATAAGTTATTGTTATTAAATAACGATTATGCGGAACTATAAAATCATTAACTTTTTCTATTCAAAAGAGGTTTTTAATTTATATTTATATCAATCAAAATGGAATACGAATGACACCGCATCAAAAGTCATAACGTTTTATATGCATTTCAACTGTCATCAAAATTGTTATAATTACATTATTTTATTCTCAGCGCAATCGATTTTATAGTATAAATGGATATTGATAGTTCATTTTTTTTTCTTGTTCAACTGTACATTCAAATTTATATTTCACAAAAAGTAATCAACAAATCGGTATCAAACTGAAATAATTTAAACTTGAATATTCTTAGCTCTTAAAAAAAAAAAATGTTTATACCTATTTAAATGCGTCGGACAGTTATTATTTTCGAGTGGATGTACATTGGATTAGTTGTTAATATCACAGTTCGCTGAAGTCATAGAATAACACAAGGACAATGACAATTGAAATAATGAATTTCTTTTCAAGAGGAGATGCTGCGGTCGAACTTCTGGCTCTGAGATTGGCGATCGCCTTCAACAACTGCATAGATTTGTCCAAGTGCATGGTAGCCGTTGTCGTAGCGTTTTTGTCGTCAGTCCTGTTAACGAATCGGATTCTGGACCCTTTCGGCTCGTTCCGCATAGGACTGGTTGCCTTCATGTATACCACGGTTGCCGTATACGTATTCACATCTGCCAACAGATTAAAATGTCGATAAAGACAGACCAATGTAAATAAATTAATAAAAAAAAAAACGCGTACGATTCGAGATTAATAGTTTGCGTGTACTTACAACTATTATTAATTATTATTATATATAGACCGTCGTTATTTCGCGAGATGGGAAAACCGTCAACCGAACGACTAATGAGTTATAATTATTAAATTTGTGTACTTAAGCCATGCCGCACAAACGCCGCTGGGTAATAAACGTTTAATTTTATTGCAAGTAAAACAATTTATCTTTCGTTATTTATCAAATAAATTGCCCAATAGCCTTTAGCCTTTAGCCGGCATAATAATATAGTATTAGTTAGTATCTTTCTCTCTCTATTTCTCTCTCTCTCTCTATATATATATATATTAAATCTTTTTAATTTTCTCAGTCCTAATATTAAAGTCTATCTCTAACTGATGCCATCTATAAAAATGAACCGACTTGAAGTATATTATTTGGTAGGAATTTTACTTCACTGGTAATAATTTATCCTCTTATCATGTAATTATACTGGTTCGCTCTCTATTATCATCAGTCGTGGATTAACCGTTCTTTTAGGTAGCCAAGTAAGAATATATTGTTCTAAAAAATTATTATTTGACATTGTTCAATTGGCATTTTTTTTGGTCGTTTTTAATTGTGAATATATGTGAAATATATTTTTAATATGAACCTTGGGTAATTAATATTACAAATACAATCATACTGCAGTATTTAAATTTCAAGTTAAAAATGGCTTTATAAATGCTAATTTAACGTTACCAAGACAATTTATAATATTTATTTTACGGTCTGCGGCGAAAATTTTTTTTGCACAAGACGGATTTCAAAAAAAAAAAAAACTATCTACGCTTTTAAACGTTTCATATCTATTGAAACCGCAATGACCATTAACTTTAAACCTAGTAATTATTTTGTTTTTTAAATTGTATAATATCAGTTCTATTTTATATTTTATAATATGATAGATTAATATCCATAACAATACCATTTGGAAAATATTAATTAATAACATCTAAAAAGTATTATAATTTCAATTGAAGCCAATCGCATTCAAACATAAAACGGACTTTTTATTATTGTTATCGTTTTGGCTATTATACGTTTTTTTTTTTTGTTTTAATTAAAAGGACGTTTTTTCCATAACATCATATGAATTTCACTCAACTGATATGTTGTGTATATGTTATTTACGTATATGACCGTGACACTCGATCTCATATACCTATTGGTAATATAATATCTGATGGTAATATTAATTACAAATTACAATAGTTTGATTTCATGTCATTTGCACCAACCTCAATTTTACTATGTTTATGTTGAATAATCATTTTCTATTTCCAACGATCCGATGTAATATAACTTTAATCGGAAGTAAACGACATAGGTGTGAACATAGTGTAAATAATACAATATTGTTGTAATATGACCACGGTCAAATAACATCCAGACTACATCTCTATTTCAATCATGATATTGGTATATTTAAAATGGATTTAATTGTTAAAATAACCGTATTATCTTTAAATATATATATATATATATTATAGCAATATCATTTTGCAATGAAAATTGTAATTTATCAATGAAACTCATCAAATGAGATCAAACAAACATGCATTTTATAAACCGAAAATACTCAAATATTATGTAAAATATATATAAGAATAATATTCAATACAAAACAATCTCGACCTAACAATAATTGTTTGAAATAAAATATATTTTAAAATATTTTGAACAAAAATTGTACATACATTCAATAGTCGCGGTTATTTTTCGAATCCAAAAACTGTCATAATATATTTCATGACCGTTTTTTATATAAAGATTAATAAAAATATATAAAGATTTAATAAAAGATTATTCGGAAAATTGTCCTTTTCTTGTCTCCATATTGAATTAATCACAATTAAAATGAATGTATTTTTATTTTTTATACATTTTTACTAAAATATATGTATATGTTCATTGATATAAGATAACAAACAATGCCCTAAATCAACAAAATATATAATTGTCTAAAATCGAAGAAAAAAATCATAAAACAGAGAACTAAAAATATATGAACTAAGAAACTACGTATTTTTATACCCAGCGTTATGAAATTTAATTTTACTTATTTGAAGTATACTATATATAGTAGGTTTATACTAGATATACAATACAATAGACCAGAAAAAAAACTCATTAGCTATTTAGCTCTAAATTTGTAACTGCAATAAACGTTTTCATTATGTACTCGTATAATACTATTTATTAAAAAAATATCCTCTTTTTAATATATATCCGATTGAGAACATATACCTACATTAATATATACGTCCTTGAATATAGCGGTGCAGATAATGATATCGCATTTCTTTCAAACGTATCCAAATAAATTATTGAAATATATGTATAGGTACTTTATTGTATGTTCATAAGAGTTTTATATTTATTCTCACACTTACACCGAAACTTACTTTTACATTCCAAAACGTATCAAACTTATTTTTTCTTATACGCATTTCTAAAAGTTACTTTTAATAAAGGATGAGACTTTTTCAACAATTTTAAACAAACTTATATATATATATTATATATATATAATATATTGCACATTTCATGGAACATTAGAAAGAAGAAAATAGTTTATTAATGTCAATAAATCATATCAAATTGGGTAACAAAATATACAAGTTCCAACAAATTATATGAGAAAATTTCGAACAACCCTAAATATTGTAGACAAATGATGTTGTATAGTATTAGGTGAAATATTATATATTTGTAGACTACATGCGATGGTCCATATCTTCCTCACCTAAATACACAGATAAGATATGACAAGCAAAAATGAGTATCGAAGACAAAAAAACTATTCTATTTGTTATCAGAAATGTGATAATAGGAGTAATTATCACGAATATCTTGGAATGACAAATGGAAAATTTAATTTTTCATGGATAATGTAGGACCGACATATGGGGCTTTTTGACTCGAAGGGCTGGACATTTAGTTCGTAAGTGTATATTCATTATTGTAAAAATTGGAACTATTTGATGTATTGGAAAATATCGAGCCATTAATGCGAAGTGGAAATTCGAAAATTCACATAAAACAGTCGCACAACCTAAACTGCAGTTAGTACGTGAAATAGGCGTGGTACACGTGAACAGCCAAATCCGTGAGCTTAAAGGCGCTATTCCACTTCGGTCGGGTTCGGGTATTTTGAGTCGAGCGTATGAAATTACGTTCCCCGATCGGTCAATTCATGTTATCGACCAATTTATACTACAGGTTACCGTAAAGTTGAAATATTTCAACTCGATCGACGTGTGGTTACAGCGTTTACTACGTGCCCATACTAGATTCTGTGATAATATACTATATTATATTATATTACGATAATAATTTTAAATTTATCAGTTTATTGTATATAATATAGTAGGTATATAATATTTTATTCTTTTCTTAATTAAACATTTATTTAATTAGTTTGATAATAAAATGATAAATACTATTATTATTATTATTATATCATATTATACTATCAATATCATATGACAATACAAATAACTATACCAAATATATTATACCACACTAGACTCTTAGAACCACGAATAACGTCGTACGCGAACACGCAGTACGCTACACGGCAGCAGTGGAATAGCGCCTTAAATATTATATAATACGTTAAGAGGATGTTACACTCGCATTTGTTGTCTCTGTCTATCTAACAGATAATATAGAAAAATCACACTACGCAGAATTCAAATTTTGGCGTTCAGGTTAAATTTAGAGAATAAACACCTATTACAAAATGTAAAGCGAGGAATAATATTTTCGAGTGAACCTCATGAGCATTTTGTAAAATATCGTCTGACGAAAAAGTTAAAGCTATTTAAAAATATCAAAAACTAAAAATGCCGTATTTTTTTTTTCTGACAATATTTTACAAAAAGCGCATGAGGTTCACTCGAAATTATTCTTCTCGTTAAATTTGATAATAGGTGTTGTTTAAGCTCTAAGTCTAACCAAAATGCCATAATTTCAATTTTGCGTTGTACGATTTTGCTATATTGCCAATTAGATGGACGGAGACAGAAAATGCGGGTATAGCATCCTCTTAACGGAAAAGTAAAAAAGTGATATTGATAACACGAATGAGTTGACGTGTGGATGTGGTTATGGATGACATGAACCAATGACGTTTGTCAACCAACGTGTCTATTATTATTACGCGTGTGCTATATTGTGCGTAATATATTGTAGTTGTATTACGGCCCGCGTGGTAGTGACGACTATTATTATAGTTGGACAAGTTTATAAAGGAAGTGTATGTGAATGACTGTAAACGCAATATATGGATGATGGTCGTAGGATGGATGGACGGAAATGAGGTTGCAATAGACACGTTTTATAAGCAGCCTCTATCTGGATCAATATATAGATACGAGTTTATATATATAGAATATAATACATCTATGTACACACTTCATCTATATATATATATATATATATGTATATATATGATAGGAACACACATATATATATATCGTTGTTTTATCGCCGTCGCCAAAATCGACCCTTTCGTCCCGACATCGCCTATATTACATAAAAGCACGCAAACACTTGTTGCCGCCCGAGCCGTCTATATTGTGTAGACACGAAGATTAAGGCAGGACATGAACCGAAAATGTAAAACTAAACAAAACAGAACATCACGAAATAATATTATATAGAAAATATACTATAATAGAATATTCATTTATTTATTCATGCCCATGACATTATTATGTATAAAATTAATGTGTGTGTGTGTGTGTGTGTGTGTATTTTACCTGTACGAAAACCATTAATTTCCTGTTTTTCAATCATTTTTAAGAAAATATAAATATTTTTATATTATCATTATTTTCTATATAATTATGGATGTGGGGGGGGGGGTTAAATAACAACATTCGGTTGTCATTCGTTTTTCATCTTCTTATAGTCTTTTGGCCATTAACTATGAGACCATATATACTTACTTACCGTCTACTATTTTCTGCAATCGCTCGTTCTCTATATTAATTGCCGAAAAATTTCTTCAATTCACGTTTGGTTCTATATACTTCCTAAATGTCATTTAATCCAACCTTCCCATCTTAAATGTTCGTATTTTCTTTCCTCCATGAATCCTGACTATATCAGTTATTATTTTTCTTCTGTGTTTGGTTTTTGGTGTAGTTAATCCAATTCCATATTTTTTCTGAATCATTCGTCTAATCAGCCGGTAAAGACCAAACATAATTTTTAACATATTATTAATTACTTCTAATAATTCTAAATTAATTATCTTCTAGTTGACATAGTGTTCATGCTTCACATCCTTACATCAGGTAAGCCATCAGATCAATATCGGTAATATTGGAAATATTGATCATATTTTTTTTTTTTTTTAATCTATTTATAGCTACATCTGCTCTTTTTAACCCGTCTGCTCTTTTTAACCCGTCTGTCTTCGACACAAATTCCATAACCCTCATGAAACAATTTCCAACCCTCTGAAAAAAGCAATAGCTTGGAGCAGAGAATTCTTCCACAAAGCATAGCATAGCTTTTTTCTCTTGGTTAACTTATAAGTTTATTATCTTTGTTATATTTTTCAGTTTACACTTAGAATATGAAATACTATTATATTTATATTCGTGGTTTCACATGCCTATACTATATTAAATATTTTTTAATCTCATTGTTATATTTAAATGTGACCTGTGGTTCCAATGATATATATATTTTTAAATCATGGTATTATTAGACGTAGAATACATTAGGAAATGGTAAAAAAATAAAAAAAATAAAAATATATATATATATATAATATATACGATTATGCTGCTAGTAAAATAGGGGTAACTTAACACCACAAAACATAGCATATTGAAACCATACACGTACGGCTGTCGACTTCAACAATAAGCGTCCGAAAAGAATCATATGACAAAACTATATAGACTGCGTTGTGATCACATGTGTAGCTATTTTAACCAACGTAGAGTAAAGATTTTTTTTTTTATTTTATCAAAAAAAAAAGAAAAGAAAGGAGAGTTATATTTGTAATCATGATAATAAAATAATTACAGTACCTAGATGTAAATATAAGAAATATAAGTAGATTATAATATAATACAATAATACATATGCATATTAAATGTACATATTAATCATTATTATATTATTTAATATTTTACTAATTCATTTTTAATAATTATTATATAACAATATAACATATTATATATCATTTTGTATCACCAACTTAAAATTGTAACAATATATAATTAATTCATAGACGTAGTATTAATTTAAATTTAAAAACATTGATTAACAACTGTTGATATTAGTACATGTTATAATAATGTTATATAGTATATTATATTAATAAATAATAATAATAATAATAATAATGTTCAAGTGTACATGTATATGCATAAATAATGTAATTGTATATCTTATATAATTTTTAATCGGTCATAATTGAAAATATTGTATTTTTTCATAAATCGAATAAACTTAATTTCTATACTATGCAAGTAAAACTAGCTACACAGCCAGTGGCGTTTTATTCTGCGACAATTAATTAATTAAGTTACATTTAAATGATGGAGTAATAATATGTGTAGGTGTATGTTATATGTATTTACTAATCTCAGGTCATAAACTAACAAAACCCTAAAATAAATGAAAAAAATCATGTAGGAATTTTAAAGAAAATGGATTAGGTATCTGGTATGTATATGACAGCTGATGTAGTGATACCAAAACTTTTGAAAAACTAAAATAAAATGTTGAATTTAAATTTTTTTTTTTTTTTTACATAAATATTAATTTTGTTTATCTTGTAACCATAGATATAGCAATAGCGTTATCGATTTCACATTTATATGCGTATAATTCCGAACTCGTAATCATTTTATATATAATAGCTTTTCGATTTATTGTTATTAATATTTTTAATATTTTTAATGCCAGAATGGTTTTGAACGAAAACTATAAAGGCGTAATTCGTTTTCCGATTTTATTTACGACCGATACAATTCAATGTTTTGTTTGTTAGGGGTTGGTTTTTGAAAGTATTTTTTATTCATTTTACATTTTTTTTTTTCTGTTAATAAAAAGGTAATCTGAATTACGCACAAAAACCCATTCTTAAATCTCGTTATTCGTTTGGACGATGTTTTTAATTGCATTGACTTGGAAAGTTCATACATTTTAAATAATCGATCATTGGCTGAATATTGAAAGTCAAAGAAAATCTAATTTCTTGGTTTATATTATATACACGTAATATTTGTATAGGTATTATATTATAATTTCAGGTACTATGATAATGACAGAGATGAATATAAATCGATTACAGACTTTACTTAAATTCTTACCTTGTATAAAATCACTGCATCAGGATTATTAATAAATCTAAAATCATATCGTTTACATCTCAAAGGAATGATATATTTTCTCCGTCGAGTAAAAGCTCGCACAAAAGCTGGAAAAGTACCCACGAGTGCGTATCTCGTTCGAAATTAAACCACGATGAAATTTAAAGCAAACAATGTCAGTCAGTCACCCTCGTCAGCTGAGTTCGTCTTTTTCATTGAAATAATATATGCATCGGATAACTGTTTTTAAAGATTTTCATTCTTATATTATTACCATGAACGAACGCAAAGTAGGTTACGATATGAATATGAAATTGTGCATATGCAATTTTTTTAAAAGAGTAATGGAAAACATATTTTATAGTATCATTAATCTTTGGGTGTAGGTATTATAGAGATATACGGGTTTCTTGAAAAAAAAAAAAAAAAACATAATATAATTATTATATAATCAAATGTTATCGAAGTCCAGAATAATTATGATTTAGACCTTTTATAGTATATTTTTTTATTTTATTTTTATTTTCGAAAGATTGGCTAAATTTATATAATTCATATAGAGTATACAACAATAACACAAAATATGTTATAGATAAAATATGATTAAATCGTGTAGAATAACTTTTTATATCCAAATAAAAAATAAAAAAATCAACATTTAAACGGAATTTCACGTAATCTCTTTTCAGAGTTAATATTACAGTTTTAATAGCTGATGTTGTTAACGTGAAATAGACGTAAAATGAGAATATTTTTCAATTTTCTCACAATTCACATTAATTAATTAAGAGGAATAATTGGAATTGACTTATATTCAAATTCACACTACAAGATAAAAGTATTGTACACACCTGTAACTTGTAATAATTTCACTTAATAAAGAGAATTAAGCTATCTACGAATATCTCTTTATTTCACGTGGCAGTCGGTGACTTTTCCATAAGTCGGACTGTTATAATTAATTACATTTATGTTTATAAAACAAATCATGCATAGAACACTTAATGGTATTTATATGTAATTTATACAAATATAATATCTAAATACCTTCATTCACAAATTTATGATATAAATCCGACATCAAATTCAAATTGGATATATAGTACGATTTCCGATAGACTACGTTAAGACTAGATATCTCGCGGCAAATTTAGTTTTGTATTATTGTTGTATGACAATTTAATAACGTGCATAGAGAAATACATATTTACAACGTATTACCTATTTGATCATTATTCAAAATTATTCCCTGTAATTATATATAATTTATTTGGATTGGACTTATCGAGAAATGTTGTATAGGACATGGTCGAGTTATTTTGCACGTGGAATATAGAATTTATTTATATAATAGTACATGTGGCTACAGTTTTTCTATATATTTTATTAAATATGCAATATACAATATCGATAAAATTATTATTTAGTAATAATATATTACTTTAAACTTAACACCATTTCACAACCTAAATTAATTGCTAAAATACCTGATTTAGATCATATATGATAATATCTATACTTAGACAATATGTTATGGTTGCAGAAACCACCAATTATTTCACTATATTGTCTGTATTACAAATTCCTACTATCGTCAAACTGCTTATTAACTTTTTCAAATAACACACACATATATATAATATATATTATTATATTTTTGCGAAATATGGGCAAAGATAATACAGGGTGTTAAGAGGGTTTCTAAGGAAGTTGTTGGCCAGGGTAGAGATAGTATGACAGAGAATAAGCAATTATGGTTGTAGGCAGGAGAAGTGCAGAAGATAATATCAAAGAAAAAATACAGTTTAAGAAATAGCAGAAAACCAGAGAGAGAGAGAGAGAGAGAGAGTTGGGAAGGAGAGGGTTGGGTAGAGTATAAAAGTTTATCTAAAGCAACAAAAGTACATTGAGTAAAGCTAAATTAGAAAAATATGATGAGTTGTATGAGAGGTTAGGAACTAAAGAAGGGGAAAAATGAGTGTACAGGTTGGCTAAGGAAAGAAAAAATTAATCCAAGGACTTTAAAAATATTTGGTGTATAAAATATGAGGATAAGAGGGTGTTAACAAAGGAAGAATAAATGATAAAGAGATAAAATCAAACATCAAAAACTCAATCATCCGGCACATTGAGTACAAAGTTATACACCGTGTGCATGGTAACTTTTTCTTTATTGTGAGCTCTTTATAACCAAATCCACAGTTTACTGTATACTTTCGCTTCTCGCAATGTCCAAACAAAATAAAAGAATTACTTCGCCTCCCAATACCCGTTCTAACTCGACCTCATCCGGAAAAATAATCGCTCCGTCTTCCTCATCTCCAGGTTTATCACCTACAAATGACGATATTTTTAGGGCGATTACAGATTTGCGCAAATCACAAGATACTATGATGGCCCAAAATAAGGTACTCGGCGATGAATTAAAAACTCGTCTCGACAATTTGTCTTCTTTGTACCATGAGCTTAAGACGGAAATAAACGACCTTCACAACCAGTTTGGAATTCTAAGTGATAGGGTACAGACTTTAGAGTCT
>JAIPRL010000611.1:29327-58384 GCA_025469235.1 Pemphigus obesinymphae
AAAACCCCTCCATTTTTAATTTTTAATTTATATGTGTTTTAATTGTTAATAGTTTAATAATAGTTAATTTTTAATTTTATTTAATTTAAGTTGTATAGTTTATATATATCTCATTAATCTATGTAAACAATTGCCTGTTGGGGCGTAAATAAATAAATAAATAAATAAATAAAAAGAATAATTTGAGGGATTATTAAATAAGAAATTTCGAAGAAAGACAATTGATCGGGTGAAGTTGAATTTTTCTATAATAGATTTAATAAGGGAAGAGGAAGTGTGGAGAAAAATTGTTATATAAAAAATGTTATAAAAATTAAAAAATTAAAAACAAATGTGATAATATTTCTTCCACAGCACTCTTTTTTTATATGATTACTTATATTATATGATATGCGCGCACATTTAATACTGTAAGATGGAGCAAAATTTTTCAAACACCGTGTCTGTGGATATTTTAAATCACATTTGCACAAATCGGTGTTTCGTATTGCAATCAAAACCCTCTTATCGTCACTTATCCCCTCATCTCGTCGGAATTGTTTTCACTCCGTTTAACCACTAACTCGGTAATCGGAGAGTGTTCTACCTATAAGGCCGTTACTTAACCAAATTATACCTATATATATATATATAGATGTGTGTGTGTGTGTGTGTGTGTGTGTGTGTGTGTGTGTGTGTGTGTGTGTGTGTGTGTGTAAACGGAAAACAATGAAATTCAAAAGCTATTGTCTCTGATACAAATATAATGGTTTTTTGTATTAAAAAAAGAACCATGCTAAACTCGTTATCAGGTGAAACCGTTGAAGTTATAAGCAACTTATACAATTTGCAAATAATTTCTGTAGAATATGTGCAATAGCAATATATTGAATACTATGATGTATAATAAATAAATAAATAAATGTAATGATTTTGACTCAATTTGGAAAATCAAGTGACTATTAATTATCAAATCACTCACAAGCCTCATTTGCCACCACATGGCAAGGTTATGAGTTTTAATTTTATGATTTATTCAACAAAAATTGATATACTTATTTAAAATTTCATTTTTCTCTTGAACAATTCATAATTGAATACAAATAAAAATTAACTGTGATCGTGTATGTAGATATCTCACAAATTAGGATTTTTTTACCATTGTCATATTAAAATAGAGTTGTGAAGGTGCATTCTTGAATTATAGATAAGTATTTAACACTTTTTTAATTTTGAATATTTAAAGTTATTGTTTGGATTTAAAACATATGATTACAGTATCTAATGAAAGAAGTAAAGCAATTTGTCAAACAATTATGGTTGATACGCTAAAAGATTTATTACGAAAGCTTTTAAAATTGAAGAATGTAGAAATACATATCAGATAATAAAGGCAATATAACTTTTTCTAGTATGACATCTAAGTGCTATAATTTCATATAACTACATATTTAATATATAATAATATAATTAATAATAATAAAATATGTTAATAATGCAATATTTATAACTAAAATGCATTAAATTATTTATTTTTCTGTGTATATTAAGTATTATTAATGATCAACAGTTCGTAATATAATTGAAATTATCGAAACTGAAAACAAAGATTATTTAGCAAACATATCTAGTAGAAAACACCTGACGATGTACCCGCTATTCGGATCATATTGCATTAATAGTCTTATATTTACAATATGACTAAAGTTAATATTGACAATTTTAATATAATTTTTATTTATTTATTTTTATAATTTCAGAGGTTTTTTCAGAGAATTTCGGATTTAAATAGGTAATATAAAATATCGCCCGCACACAACGAAATCGATAAGGATTTGTGTGCAGATATATGCAGCTATAAACATTATATTCTGAAGATATTATATAGCAAAATATCGAGGTGGATGAAAACAGGACAATATGTAGGATTTTTCGGGTTCTAAGTCAACCTATATATTTTGCTTGATTTTAGTATGCATAACTGTACAAATCTCAGATCTGATCGGTCAAAGGGTCAAACCGGTACACTGGGAATGTATTATTATTATTATTATTATTATTGCGTACAAATGAATATATATTATATTATATATTATCGACAATCACTATATAGTTCAATCACTATTGAATCTTTTAAAATCGCTACATAGTAAATTATTACATTTAGTTGAGTTATTGATATTAAATAACAAACAGTCGCATGACTTATTGCGATGAAAAAAATGTATGATTATTAAATATTTAGCTTAAAATATTTATTTTTCTATTATCACATTTAGACATTTTAGAGCTTGTAATGGATAATAACTATGCATTTGTTAGAAAATATATTTTTAATTACCTCCGGTGGTAATTTTCAATTTTTGTGTTTAAATTTAAATTATTATCCTGCTTGTTTTGAATAACATTCCAAGTTTATTTTCATACCTACGTAGGTATTTACATTAGGTATATATTTACACGAATAGGTAGGTACTGTTTGATGCGTTGGCTAAAAATATCATCAATTCATCGTTGATACGTAATTATATTGTAATCTTTATTAATGAATATACTTACGTAATGATTTGTGGTCAACGACTTCACGTTTGAAAGATGTATAGTGATCACCACCCCGGGCCAAATAGTCGCTCATCAATACGGTGTAATAAGCATCCAAATCTACGGGTTTAAATTGGGAAATTCGGTACTGTTTGCATCGTAGTTTTAAGGATACCACGCGGTTACCGGGATCGCTGGACAAATCGTACTCAACAATTGCTCCTGTACAGTTAACAAAACAAATGTGTTGTTTAGATAGCTTGTGAACCCAAGACACCTATATATATATATATATATATATAGTAATAGTAATAATATGATTTCGACTTTATGGGTTTTCAACGTTCTCGAATTTCATTTGCCGGTACATTTAGTTTCGTCGGGTATTATATAATAATATAATACTGTTGAGATTAGACGGTATATATATATATATATATATTGAATGGTTGGAGAAAAACTGGTGGGATTTATATTTCGTCGATTAGATATTTTATTTCATTTTTATTTTGACTTTTAAAACCTAAGGGTCAGGAAACATTGAAGCATAATTCATTCCCTTTTAACTCTTACCACAGAATTTTGTAAAAAAAAAAATATATATATATATAATATATAATGTGAAAATAATACGTTATATTGAAAATTTCAAGTTTGAAATAACTAATATGGAATTTGTTGAAATTAAATAATTAAAATTCAAAACTCTCACTCTATTTGAAATATTTCAATGGAGTTATGAATATATTATAGAATTAACTTTATACAGTGTACACCGTATACATATACATATTTAAAATACAGATTAATAAATACACGTTGTGGTAATTGATAATAACTAACGGTTCCTTTACCTAGGTCTTGGTATAGATATGGATATTGCTGGTATTATGAATTAATATTAATTAGTGTGATCATTAGATTATTATAATAGATCTATCGTTATTATTTTAGTAGTATTATCACATATCATATTATCACTTTTACTTCCGGTGTCATTAATGTTTAAGTTTTTATTAATCAATTAGTTATGAATAGGAAAGCGGTTCTAGAACTTCCTTCTATACAGTGAATATAGTAATATATATATACACTGTATACATACATACATACATACATACATACATACATATATACATACGTATATATATATATATATAAATTAAAAAAATTACTCCGCTCAAAATCATTTATTATCGAATGCAACGATTAATCATTGCTTACAAATTAAATAAATTCACCTTAATTGTCCAAATATTTTTTAACATGCTTTTGTATAAAGTTGTACATATATGTACCTACATATAATAAAAAAAAATCCAGTCATACGGTATTGTATATTTTCATATATATTTTCGCAATAACTCGCAGTTTGCCAATGGAAACAAAATGTTCTTATAATGTTTCCAAAAAGTAAAATAATAGTCTAATATAATTTTCATATGCATTATTAGTCTGAATAAAATTGCCTATTTAATAATGTTTAAAAACGTTCTATAAAATTCTAGTTTTTAGAAAATATTTTTAATCAGCAATTTCCCATACCGACATTTTTTTACATTATTATAACATTATTTTACTTTCAGTAAATGTTTAAAGATTTTTTTTCTCTCCCGAAAATAATTTTCAATTTATAGTTTTAGTGGATAGGTGAAATGATATTATTGAAAGTTTCCTATTTCGTAGGTGTTAATGAAAATACACAAATACTATACATGATACAAATTGGTTTTTGAAGTATTTGAAATTTAAAAATAAAATTGAACTATATTGTATATTATATGATATTAGAAAAAGGTGAACTAATAATACGATCTAATTTTTAAATAAATCAATAATGTAGGCTAAACAAAATGTACCTAAATAGGGGAGGAAATCCTTGAAGAAAACGTATTTAAATAAATTATAATAAAAAAAGAATTATCTACGGGATTAGATTAATAATATAATATTTTATATTTTTTGGAGTCTATTAATATTAAAAATTTAAATAATAGAATAAATAGAAAGTATTGGTTTTCTGCAGTAGTATAAAAATTTATAGTTTATACTACAATTTTGGACCGTAAAATGTATTATTAAAAATTATAATAAATAAGTTTATTCTATATTTAAATTTAAAATGGTAAAAAAATTAATTATATTTGTTTTATTAATATTTACTTTAAAAATAAAATTATAAAAAATATATGGGTATATAGATAATTATTGTCTAAAACATTATATATATATTAGTATTAAATAAAGAAATAATTAATGTAATTATAACTTACCAGATACTTGTAAAAACAATCCAGTGCCTTTTGTTTTGTTATAATTTCTTACACTATTTTCGAATGCTTCCAAAAGATTTTTACCACTAATTGTTACTTTCACCAATGTATTCATAAATGGAGTTGCAGTTATTAATTGCCCTAAGCTGATCTTTCCTAATAAAATAATTTATAAAATCTATTACAATGTTAATTTATAAATTAAATTGCTTATTTGTTGTGAAAATCAATAATTTTTTTTTTTTTAATAATGATAATAATAGCATAATGATAATGTTACAAATGTATATACATGTCTCCAACTCATTTATAATTGTACTGAAATATCGTTTTTCGATAGAACATTTTGAGCACTAAGTTTACAAATTGAATTAATTTACTAATTCTTAAAATAATATAGACTTGTATTCGTTAATTTAAAGAAACAAATGTTTTAAGTATATTGTATTTTGTGTATCTTCAGAATATGTTAAATGCCAATAACTTATGGAAATACAATTTTGACTTTTGAGGAAATGTAAAATGTATTTACGAATTCGGAATATAAAATATAATATTATATGGGTATGTATTAAATTATGATCTATTGTTGTTATTAAATTATAACTTGCACCTATATAGGTATTTGTTTGTAGTTTTTTGTCGTTTACTAATTTATTCGAGTATAAATATTTTTAAATTTGGAAATTAATTACAAGCATTTTGAAATTAAGTTAGGGTTGATTAATCGAAATTGGCATATTGATAGGTTAGACCATCGATGTAAATATACATTTCTATATGTACATATTATATTGATGACATTCAATATGTTTTAGAAAAGATGATATTTCGTGTGTTATTTTTATACCGAAAACTATTTTCCCAATATATGTTTGACGTTATTTACTCTAAAGGTTACTTCAAATGCTTAAAAGTATTTGTGTGTAATATTCTCGAATATCACATACGTTTCAAAGGAGCTTGCACAAAGTATTCGAAATAAAATATTGTACACAATTTTATGTACATTTGTAGATAATATGTTCTCACATTTTTCCGGTAGAACTGTTGAAATCATATATAAGACTTTACGCCATCGGAATCTGTACCTATATTATTATTGTAATGTTATATCAGATACTAGAACTCATGACACTGTCTAGATCAGTCTGAAATTCACACCGCGAATTTTCGGTATTTTTTTTTTTTTTTTTTTTTCAACAACACGTGTAATTTCGTATACACGAAGCTACTCGAAGGGAGGTTTTTCGAATTTTCGACAAAATATACAAGACTGCACGTAGGCGCACGTCATACCATAGTCGCGTCATTCTTGAAATTCTGTAGATTAAACCGCGCGCGCTTTCGTATTGGGTACACTTTGGTCTAACCTCGGTAGTGGTATACATTATTCGCGTGGACGTCGGATATAAATTCCAAATATTTCACTTCCGATACCTGTAATACGTATAATATTATGGGGTCGGGCGGCGACAAACTCGGTGGCTAATTTGTCTGAGCGTGAGTTTTCTTGTGCGGATCGTTACACATGACACCGCAGGTCCCGTACCCGATCTCGTAGCAACGTTCGCCGTGTTTAGTATAATACATTTGTTGTTTGGGGACAAAACGTATTAATTATTATTATAAATCCCTTAACGCGTGGGCCGCCTCTCCGGTCTTTCGGGAATAGAATCGGCCGTGGTGGAGCTCCTTGCCTGCCCATATTATATAGACGAGAATATATAATATACGCGTGCACATTACGTATATCATATAAGTATGTTCGGTTAGGCGAGTTCTTCACAACAACCGCAATGAATCATTCACGTAGTACATTTACTAAGGATAATTTACATTGGTACGACTGCGCGGGTGCCTTCGTATACACTACGTTACTGTCTACACAATGACTAATAATATGATCACAAATATAGTCGTCGGGTTTACATTTTTAAAAAAAACCAATAATAATAGATCAATAAATTATGATTTATAAGTATTCAAAATGTTTTCGACTTACCACCGTTGGGACCGACGTCAATCGAAGCTCGAATCGTGCCAGCCTGAACTACAGCGATCGGAGCGTTGGTCCACTGTTCTTCCCGTTTATTTTCCGCCAGAACGTTCTGTGGGTATATGTACGGAAATTTTCCGTTTACAGCGTTCAATGAAGTCTTATCGTTATTCGTGTTTTTATTATTATACATTTTCAAAACTTCATGAACGTTATTTTTCGAAGGGCTCAATATATTATTTTATACATTTATATCAAAAGTCAATTTGACCCCAATCATTTGACCTTATCAATCGGTCGAACAATCTTTAGAAATTTGTTGGAAATTTATTTCGGCGTTAGAGAAATTTACAATTCACGTGTGACTCAATACTAATGTATTTTTTTTTTTTTTCAGTTTCTTTGTCAATATTCCAAAACGTCAATACATATTCATTCGTGTATCTAATAGTGTAGTCTCATTACTCAGGCTTAATAAAATGCGTAATAATATAATTTATAATAATAATAGTATACAAGTTGATTTTTAAAACAATAACTGAGTAACAGGGGTTCCGATAAATATTTTCGCTTTCAGTATGGCGAAGATAGAAGCGCACATAAATCACCAGAAATAAAGTCCAAAAACTTTTGACAGTTAAAAAATAGCTAACACATTAATAAATATCATGATATTAGCATAACAAAAATGCTTTAAAAATTTTTTGAACAACTAAAAAAAAAAAATAATAATTTTTCCTATATATATTATTCGCCAAAAATAAAGTCCAATGAACTCCAAAAATGTTTTTAACTGTCATAGACAAACTACTGACAAATTTGTCGGACAAGTTAAAAGTTTGACATCTTATATTTTACTGTTAAGTTCAAAGACTTATGGTTAACTCACGTAGTAAACGAACGAATCGGCGACTATGTTTCCTATGTCGCACTGGACCATATGGCAATCGTTGACCAAATCTTCCGTGATCTCACCCACAAATGTAAAACAGCTAACGTTAGTCAATTTCGCTTTCCATTTATCAACGAGTTGCGATATTGACGAATCTACAAGTAATGTAAATAGTGATAAAATAAATAATAAAAATATAAAAAATAATTTCCCAACTATCCGTTACGTATTTATTGTCATTGTGAATCAATGATTAGTATGTTTATTATATATATATATATATATATATATATATATAAATATATTTGTATCGTCTTTTCCGTGTTACTACTACTAATGATAAAAACACAGAAATTCTTCGATGTGAAATGCAAAAACGCAAATATCGAAGACCAACCCTTATAACATATTTACTATGCAGTCTATTAAAAATAAAAAATTACACTGTCGGGAGGAAAAATAAAATGATACGTTCAGCGTATTTTCAATTTATTTAAAAGTCAAACGGATCTGTTGTCAGTACTTGGCGAAAATGTTTTTATCTGGAAATTGTTTTTTTATCCCCCGATTGCATATTTATATGCAATTCATCTTTTAATGGAAAGCCCGTGTAAAATGTACTCTGTATGACCGTATTTTTCCAAATAAACATTATATATACGAATATCGGATATAGATTCGATGTTTTTTCGGTTTTGTTAGACTATTTTTTCCCGATAAAATTTACATATAAATTAGGACAATAAAAATCGGGTACAAAAATTGTTGAACTAAGCACTCTTCTCATCCATGCCACAATTTACATAGGTATAAATATATATATATTATGAAGCACACTGTTAACATATATTTCGCGGTATGAAAAGTTTCCATACATCTCGTGTTTTTGAAATAGCCGAGAAAATCGTTTTTATCATATTGCAACAAAATCAATACCAAATTTTAGATGAAATATTTCACGTACCAAATAGTATCAATTATAATTATTTGTATATAGTTTATAAACTAGTTTATTTAATCATTAATAAAAAATAAAAAATATTGTTATTACGAAAACATTCTATAGATAGCACATACAAATAAACATTTACTCATTCAATAATGCACTAAGGGTTCTATTTTTGATTGCAAAAATTCGAAATTCAGTTTTGAAGAAATCCAATTTAAAACATTTTCATAATAAGCACCACACACAATATGACGTTATCACATTAAGTAAGAATATATTATCGACACACCTTGCGGTACCGACGAATCCAAAAGTATTGGATTTCCATTAATTTCTTCGAGGTGACCATTATCGCTGAATCGCAAATATACTTTGCCTAAATATTTCGTAAATGCAGCAGCGTGTAAGATGGGAATTCGTTTCCCATATGCTGTTATAACCCATGTAGGGTAAGAACCCACTGGCTTATCCGTATCCGGCGGTTTACCTAAAATAAAATGCTATTAACGTCGATATTACACATAGTACGTATCAGAATTTTAGCGATAATGAAGAGATTAATGGTTTTCAGTTTCCACTAATTATAAAAAATATATTTATAAATAATTAATTTTCTTGAACTTAAGGTAAGATAATTGGTGGCTTTTAGTCAGTATCTCTTAACAAAAAAAAAAAATAAAATAAGTAAAAGAATAAAAATATGCCACCAACATTAATATAATTAATACTGATAAAAATTATTTATTGGACGTTGTGATAAAACGCATTTCTATCACATTTTCTCCTATCTTATTAATCAATTAAGATTAAAAGCTTTATTAAAGAATTAATTTGAATTGCCAAAAAGTACTTTGTAACGATTATTCGTTACTGCAGATGCAGTGTCCTCGCGCTGACATGGTGAATTTAAAATTAAATAAAATAAAATCGTATTCGCTTTACAATATCAATAATACATTATATTATTCTTTATTAATTATATGTATGAGGTAAAAAATGTTCCTAGTATAATAGAATATATACATATATTTTAAAGACCTTTGAGACAGAAAAACAAATATAATTTTAAAAAAAGTTAAAATATAATATATTATAAAAATCAATCCTTGGCTAATACTTTCAAATTTTGAATACCTAGTAATAATCAATATATATATATATCTAGGTAAAATTAAACTCGAAAATTAAATAATCAATTATTTCAAAAATTTCAATACTCTTACAAATTTAAAAACGAATAGATATTATAAAAAAATGGTACATGCAATGAAGAAAAAGAGAATGTGACTATAGAGTATTGGAAAAAAATATTATAAGTAACAACTAGTTTCAACCATATAAGTCAATATAGGTTACAAATTAATAATAAATAAATGAAAATTAATGACCATAGGTAATAGATAGCAAATAAATTCTGTATTAGAAGAATTACTCATTTTTATTTATAATAAAATATGACATAATAGTTTTAATAATATTTCAAATATACAAACAGATATTAAAGATATTTAAATACATATGAGATACCAATACCTATGAGACAACGATGCATAATTTTCTAATGATTGTTTTAATATATCTATGTTTCTAGACATATGTAATATATAATATAATAATAATAATATAATAAATAATAATTTGTTTATTATTATTTATACTGATATATTTTACATATGCATAATGTTTCATATTTTTTTTTTTTTTGTTTTTTTATTAATTTGTAACCTGATAATCACATATGTACGGTCGAAACTAGTTGTTACGTATAATATTTTTTTCCAATACCCTAGGCACATTTTCATTTTTATATATTATTTTTTCATAATGTATATTTATTTTAAATGGTTTAAAATATTTCTATTACATGCACAGAAATTGCTACATGCATATTGTAAAACATATAGTACTAATTTATTAATATACTATATATACAATATAAATTCATGTCATAATGTATAAAAGTATTCAAATTTGAAACTTTTATTTTTTTTTTTTTTGTGCCTTAAAGTTTTTCCATTTTTTATTACATTTTTACCGTTTAAATTGAATTTTATATCATATTATTAAATTATTCTTTAAAAGTCTAAAAAAACAAAAATCATCAAACAACAATGTACCTATTACATAATGATATAATATATCACTACTTTTTTTTAATACATTGAAACCTATAGTGTATAGAATATAATCCTGACATACATATGCACTGTACTTTATGTTTAATGTTAGTATTTATATATTTTATATGAAAAATTTCGAACTTAAAGTTGATAAATATTTTACATACACTTTATATATATTATGATTTTTAATAGATAATTAATTTTATTGTATAAAATAATATCGTTATAAATAGGTACCTACAATTTTATTTTTTAGAAACCTTATTTTATATTTTCAATGTTCTTGTGCTTTTGAGCTGTTTTCCTGTTAGGTAGTATTGTTAAGTATTTATTATAAGATATCAATATTTTCAGAAAAATCATCCGAAATTTAAATTAATTCACTGAAAAATAGGATGATTTTCTATTGAAAAAAAATACATTTTCATTCGATCTATGAAAACAGAAAGACCGGATTTTAAGTTTACACACATATCCAATATGTATAATAAACAATATAATATATCTTAGGGATTTAAAGTAGGATGAATCATTTCGGTTTACAGTTTAACGAATCATCTAATTTATACTTAAAATTATTGATTATTATTATTGTTTTTTGTTTTTTTTTTTTTATATACATTGAATATCTTGGCGCTTCTATTTGTTCTAAACCTTATTTGCTCACCTGTATAAAGGAAAGTGTGTGAATGTCCGCCTACGATTAAATCGATACCATCCACTTCCGCAGCAATTGTCTTGTCAACTTCGATACCGCTGTGCCCGAGTCCAATGATAATATTGACTCCTTTGTTTTTCAAATTGTTTATCTCCTTCTTCAGCGAAATGATCTCGTCGCTGAATTTTATGCCGCCAGGACTGGACGTAAACTGAACGTGAAACCAAATAGTTCATAATAAATGTCACGTAGGTGTCTTTAAACGATAAAACTGTCGTTTGACCGATGAATAAATAACATTTATTTGACGGCATCACGTACATATGGACGAATATTTCATACGGACTTTCCAAAATGGAAAACGTAGGTAACTTTTTTGAAAATGTTTACAATATATTATTATAATATATATATATATATATATACATACGAATCCAAAATAATTTATAGTGAAATGTGCAGTTATGTGTATTGAAGATTAATATAATAATGGTAAGTGCAGAGTTGGATATTATTTCAAAACTTTAGATTTCGGATTTAAAATAAATATTTTTTGGATTATTTTTTACGTTATTTGCAATTGGTGTATTTAATATTAACTTTCGAGGAAATAATTTTATAGCGAAAAAGAGTTTTAAACGTTATAATAATTATAAAATTGTCGGATAAAAGTAAAATTGGAAAGTATACATAGGGTAGCTTTAATGTTTCATACAATTAAAAACTTACACACGTTTGATCATGGTTGTTCGTCCGAGTTAATTCGTTTGCCTGGCGGTGGTATATAGTGATCGGCCGAGGGACCAGGTTACAGTGGTTGTTTGATCCGAGTTTAGCTTACGAGCTGGTATACGTTTAAACGGTTGGCTTATAAGTCAAATAAAAGGCATTCGATTGGAAGTCCGGTAAAATTTGACCCGCGGACATGAATTTTCGTTTGAAAGTGTAAGTACGTCGTTACCGCATCGAATCGGGGCTTCATTTTTCGGACTACCCACGATAGTTTCGGACAAACTTTGGATCAAAGTCCACGGCCTGGTGTATATTGGAAAGCATTGCAAAAGCACAAATCTAATCTATTTATTTTAATTGAAACTTGTTTAAACATACTCAAAACGGTGAACTTTCGTGATGCGATGTTTTACAGGAATCAAAAATCTTTAGATATGGTGATATTGCATGCAGGCATAATATATTCTTCTTCTGGTTTTTCTAATTTTTCAATTACAATATTGTAAATTAAATTTGTGTGTATGTAAAAAAAAAAAATGAAGAACGAAGACATAATTATTATCATAATAACTATCTGTAATTATTATATTGGATTTTTTAAATGACTAAAATCCTCGTTTATTATTGTATATTTCAATTAAAGTTATAATAAAAAAGTATATTAATAGATATATTCAAAGCAAAAAAAATTATCTGGAGGTTTATTAAATTAACAGAGGAATTTACCAAAATATTCATGACTTTGTTCATTTTATTAACTTCGTTTTATACCTAAAATGAACTGCCATACTTCAAATAGGATTAAGTTTCAAATAAAATATGATGAACTGATGATTAAACTTATTCAATTTCACTGGCTTAGAATGGGTGGGTTCTTTCGTGGTATTTTGAAAATTGTACTGGATACAATTTTTACGATTCAATCAGAAATAAATTTTATAAGGCTGAAAGCCTATTCATTTTCTGTATTTTATTTTATTAATGAATGAAAAACCTCATATTTAGCTTAAAATATACGTCTAAAAAATGCCAAGAAGATTGTATAAATAGTAGATTTCAAGAAAAATTTAATTTTAGAACTCGTTAAACTAAATCAACAAATGATATTAAAAAAAAAAGTTTTAAGTGTACACAATCTTGCTGAATATTCTGAATATCAAAGAAATGCTTTTGATAATAATTAAATATTTATGGGTTAAATAAAAAACGCATATAATTTGTATTTAACCCACAAATATATCAGGGAAACTTCTCTCTCCTTAATAATGATGTTTTTTCAAATATATCATATATCAAACTGCCGTTTCCTTCAGATGTAATATCTAAACAAATTAAATAATTATAAAACAATTTCTCTCTGTTTATATTATGTCAGTTTTAATATTTCATGTTAGTAACTATTATCTATCATTTCTTAGATGATAAGCCTATTAGAATGTCCGAGTTCAAAATTGTATAGGTGTACGTGACCTGCGGTATGCATCTTGTCCACATATACTGATATTTATATAATACATACCATACAGCTAAACCCAATTTTCAGGTGGGATGAATTTAACTGTAGGAAGGCGATAGCATTAGACAATTGAAAAAAATCAATAAAATAATTAATAATTGGCGTGGTACTAAAAAATAAGGTTTTTGTTGGAAGTGTTAAGGACAGACTATTTAACTATATTTTATTTATTATTTAACCCATTTTTTTTTTTTTTTTTGAACACGATGAATCGATTTACTAAAGTTATCGGTCGAATTTCGTTCCGTCATATATCTATAATTAAATAAATAACAAATTATAATACTATTACAATTTAATATTCGCTCGATACTTTCTATACCTACTGCTTTCTCAAAATTCAACAATGCACAACATATAGTCTTAAGCCAAGGCACTTATATATACATACGTCTTATATTACTGTAAGTATACTGAATTATGTTACAATTGTGATATATATTTATATTGTATCGAAAAAGTTACATCATATGTACGTAAATTTCCTTTTTATTATATTCGCGTTAAAGAAAATAATACAATATACAAGATATACTGTTGGCGGTGTACGCTTATTTCTAATATTGTTTAGATGTGACCGTAATTGAAAATGAAGCGTGCGTTTACAGTTCTTTTGGCGAATTCGTTCTTTGTCCCGTGCACATTTTCGAAAATACGCCCTTCAAAGGCGAAAATTAAGGGGTGAGGCGGTGCGTTTCCGCGTGACATTTCCTCTGCTGGTACCGTGGGCTCGGTGCAGGCCGATAAAAATACGAGAATTGAGAGGAGGAGCACATGGGTCGAGGCGTGGACCGAACGTGATTCACGGTAATAATTATCCGGGACACTTTATTGGGGGAGGTCGATGTAAGCGATGGTGACGGTAACGGGCTGGTTTTAATAAACGTCGTAGGGTCTAAGGTCTTTGGATATTTGTTCATTAATTAACGATGACGGTGGCGATGGCGGTGAAGCCATTTTAAGCTCGTTATTTCGGAATCGTCAAAAGATGCGAGCGGGTATGGGCCAGGGGGTGGCCCTTAATAATACGTGATGCCGGTCAAAATGTAGAGAAACATTGTGACCAGATAAAAAGATAAAAACACCCATATTTTAATGTCGGAGAAACTGTACAGACATATCATTATTACGTATTATCAGAGTATTCAGAACGTACGTGGTGCCAGGCCATGACCGTGTGTTTACATTTTTCACATTTCACTATTCAATAGGTATACGAAATATTTGCATTTCGTATCATGTGTGTTCGTGTCTTTGCGATCACCATTAATTTGAAAATCTGTTGAAAATGCTTTAACATTCGGTAAAAATAACATATACGTTTAGAATAATTTTCTTTTGACCTAATGATATACTATGACATAGATAATAAATCTATGGATGATATCATATCGTGTCTTACAGTTTACCCGATATAATGATAGTTGGGGAAACATTTATCTTTTTATCCGGTTACTATATTATTGTGTTTCTCTGCGCTTTGGCCCGTACCACATGACGTATAAATAAGTACGGTGTGGGCCCGGCGAGGCATTTACAATATAATATGTAATAATATATACAGTGTGCGCGCGAAACGGGACAGAGAGCGGAGACACGACGGGAGTCGAACGGAAACGCGAAGACGGTTGGTGTGGATAGAGATACGCGCCCTGTGTACGTACAGCCACGTTATAAATAATAATAACAATATTGACGTATCTCGTCGGCGTATAAGGACGGTATACCAGTTTGGTAAATGCGGTATACGACGGTACAGGAAGTCGGTTAGGTTAGGTATGCGGCTTTTTATCGGCGTGTCAAATGTTGAATGCATCGAAAGTTTAACGCGATATTCGCACACTTTTCACCTTTTGCCCACATGTCGGTGGCTTTCAAACGTGCGTATATACAACAGGACACGGACGACACAGTTTGATGGGTGACGTGATAGAATACGATCGATATCGATTCCGTTTTAATATAAATCCATGAAAATTATTCGCGAAAGAAAAAACGGGAATTTAGTAAAATTTTCTTCGGTATTTTTGTATTTTTTTTCGCGCATTATCGCTTATACAACAGTATAATATCATAATATATACATTTGTGTACCACTATACCGCCTATACATATAAGTTCTAATAACCGGAAGAGTTTTCCATTAATTCACTTCTATAGATATGTATATATTTACGGCAAAATAGAAATATTAGTAAAAAATATTCAAAACGTTCTATTTGAGACTATATCTAATTGATTCTGTCACCATACAATTGGTGCACTTGTAATTCTTACTATTCAAAAATCATCAATCTCATCATGAACGAACCATTATGATTTAAAAACATATATACATACATACAAAAGTTTTAATACTTCAAGATTTCGTTTCGGGTTCGAAAGTCGAACCGAACTTGAATAAAAAATTAGAACTCCAAGTGAAATTAAAATTTGGACGAACTACGCGAAGTTTTACATTTTTCGAATTGTTCAAATTCACCACCAGTACCTATACTAAACTAATCTAACGACCATTTTTGTTTAATTACATTTTTTAAGATACATTTCATCGTAAATGTATATATAGATTCGTCTACAGAAAAGAGTTTATGGCCTATTTTGATAAATATTTCTGGTGCAAGTTCGAAATTCGGTTCGGGTTTAACATTAAAATTAAAAGTTGGGTTTGACACCAAAATTTTGAGTTCGACCGGCCACCTCTTGTATATACAATGTAAAACGCTAATTGAAAACACTCGATATACTTGTACAGAGCCATGTAATTCGAATTATTATTTTAGTTAGTTGTTATACGTAATAATACACAATTTCATGCACTAAAATTTTTTTACTATTGATTAGATATAGGTACGCATTCGCAAAACAACTTTTTTTTTCTTAAATACCAATTCTCCTATTTTAACCACTGATATTTTTTCATATTTTTTAATGGATTTTAATGGTCAAACCACTTTTTTAAGTCCAAATTTAGCTGAGATATGGAAATTTACAGTTATTCAAAATGCGAATGTTCCTACATTATTTTTCACAAAATGTACCGAAGTTGTAATAGGAACTAAAATAACTTGGGTACCTATTATTATTTTCACATTTGAAAAGCGTTGACGCCTTCGGTGGCTAAACTGAAAGTTTAAAATGCCCGATTAAATACAATAAATGGTGGAGAATAATAAAATCCAAATTATTTAAGTTCCAATTATAATTTTAGCAATAGTATTGAAAAAAATAGTATGAAATATAATGTAGAAACATATATATATTGAATATCGAATAACTTTAAACTTCCATAACTCAGCTAATTATGGACTTAAAAAAGTGGTTTGATCATTAAAATGTATAAAAAAAATATGAAAAAATATAATAATGGTCATAATGAGGGAGGGGATTGCCATTTTGAAAAAAAAATTGTATTGTACATATAGTATATACACCCATATCTAATTAACAGTAAAAAAATTTGAGTGCATAAAAATTACTAAAAATAACAACCAACTATAAAAAAAAAAAAAAAAATTCAAATTGCATGACTCTGTACCTACAAGGATACACTACGTATAGGAGTGTTTTCCATTGGCGTTTCCAGACTATATATATTCAATCATATAGATTTAATTAACGATGCATCGTATCAATAGAAAGTTTGGAAATCTTAGTCTTTTATCTACATATGTATAAAGATAATAGGTATAATTCTACTTCTACCAAGGTTACCTACAAAATATTATATAGTTATAAATCTAATATATACTTACCTCGGAGTTTTTGGTCACATAACCAACTACGCCAACCGTACCCGTCCGGCCGGCCGCATCCGTCAACGTCACTGTCCACGAGGACAGCACCAATTTTTTGCCCTCTTCCGAGTTCATTATGACGTTGGCGGTGACTACTGGCGCGAGGTGGGCAGTGGCTTTTAGGTAAGGCACTAAACCTTCTGGTCCGTCGTCGAACTCGTGGTTGCCCAACGTCTAAAGGGAAAAACAACCAGATTTTTAGCAGTCTGCAGTGGCCTAGCCAGTTAAAGTTTTTGATTTTTAAAAAAAATTTCGTGATAATAGCCGGAAATTGTTCATATCATTTTATAATAATTAAGAATATATATATATATAAGCTCGAATATTTAACTTCTTTTCTACAATATATGTACTATGAACTTATTATTATATATTAGTTTTCATATATATATATATATATATTTACTACTCAACAAGTTATATAAATACTATCGAACACGGACATATACTATTGTAAATAAACCATATAGTCTACTGAATAAAATGGTATATGTTTTGTTTAAATAGTAATATGTCAAAATATTACATAAATGTATAATTTAAATTTTTTCGTAATATTAAAATTCATGACTGGAAACTATTATGACACCTATTTATTCCAAATTTAGTAATTTTTTTTCCAGAGTAAAAGAATTTGAAATGATATTTAGTGTGAATCAATCGATTTAATATCTAAAAAGATTTCGATCGGAAACCAACAGCAGTAAAATAAAAATGAAGCAGTAAAATTGAAAACACTGACCCAGATGGTTAAAATATTGTAAATATCAGTTAAATATTATTATTATAATATACGTTGTACGCCATCCAACAATGTATTAAAAATATATCTCTTCCTTGGCTTTTCCCGGATAAAATGTAATGTATTTTTTTTTTTTTTTTACGCTGACTGTCAACTACTGTCAGCGGCTGATATTCCAAAAAACTCCGGGTGCAATATTAAGACATTTTTTCTTCATTCGTTTTATTTCTCTTGAAATATATATAATATTTTTCGTCCTATTAAAAAAATACTCTCTTATATATTACAACTTTTAGAGTTTACGAAAAAATACTAAAAAATGACATATTGTACGAAACCGGAATTATATTATTACCACCGTCTCGTCTGAATTTATAACTCAAAAATTAAGACATATAATAGTTTAATTTATAATGAACGATTATAAATGGTGTGTAAGAATGTTTTAAAGGGTCTTAACGTATATATTAATGAAACTAAATGAATGTTTAACTTGTTAAAATAAAAAAAAAGGAAAACTGCGAATTTAATAATCATTAATAAACTTTAGTCATAAATCAAGTTTTATCACTTTTTATGTTACATAATTTTAATAATATTATATTTCAACGGAAAAGTCACACTCATACGTCATACATATAGGAGTAAATTGTTAAAACAATTATTTTTTTATTTAGTTATGTTTTTAATATTTATTTAGTATTTAGTAATAGCATTTGCAATTTTATAAATGAGAAAAATGTTTCATAAAAAAAATCACTGTTGTATTCTACTGTTGCAGTTACTATCAAATAACATCGTTATACCACTGGGTACGAGAAGAACATATTATAATATAAATTTCGAATAATTACAGCAAATTATTCGATATTGCGTTTTCCATTATTATTATTATGAAAATGTTGTCTAATGAAAATGTGTTTGCATGTGTTTATTAATGGAAATGGATACTTGGATTTTCATTAGAGAAAATTAAGCCGTACAAAAAAAAATAAATAAATAAATAAATAATGCTGGTTATAATAGTATACATTAATATTACGAATCTCGTTAAATAAAGAAAAAATTGTAGTAGGCAACTAGTCGTTTTTCTAATTATAGAATGCATTACAATAATATTATTATTATAATACAGTTTCTCACGAGGATGATTATACACACTGAGATTTTTCGTAAATAAATAAAAGTTTTATATTTCGAAAAACATATTAAAAGAGAGGTTGGTGAAGAGTGTGATAGCAATGAATATGAGTAAGGGGGGGGGGGTAAATTAAGAATATGCGAAAGATTGAGTTAAGTAGATGTGTAGGACTAGGGTGGTCGACTCCAAATAGTTGGAGAGAAGGTGCAAGATAAGAAGAAGATACATACATAATTGGTTATTAATTATTTATAGGTAACATAAACAGGATAAAAAAAATTCATTTTTACCTAATAATAATATATGATTTAAATATTTTCATTCATTTTTTTTTTTTTTTACATAATCATCAGATCTGTTATTCATTTATATTTATATATATTATACATACATATTACCTATTTTGTAAAAAAATTTTGAATGCGTAGTTATAGGAGAAACGATTGTCCAAACAATTTAAAGTTATTTCGTTGCGTTTTTACATTTCTTCATCATAAAGAGATACCTAGTGATTAATTAAAGTATTTTATTGTCTAACAAAATATAGGTACATCTGGGCATAAAGAGAAAATATGTTTTGACCTTCTCTCCAACAAAGTCATATTTTTCTACAAGTCATATTTTTAAAATATGTTACCCAATAATTACTGTCAAAATATACTCATCATTCAGATTTAAGTATTGATTGATAACCATCGGTTTTCAATATTGAAAAAAAAAAAATTAATATTAAGTATCAATTGACAAATTTAAATTATCTGATGATAATTTAACAATTAAATATTTTAAAAGTATTGTAGATAAAATCTATTTTTATTTAATTTTGATTAAAACAGGATATTTGTTTTAATACTAGAAAATATAAACTCATTTTGGAGCAATTCTAAGAAATAATAACCACGTAGAATTTATCTAACAAATATTACCTTTTTATTGAAATTATAAAATATAATCACATAACATTGCTATCTGAGATTTATTGTTTTAATTTAATTTTCTGACTTATTGATGTAAAATGTGTTAAATACAATTTTACTTAAAATAATCTATGGATTTATATAATAATATTAATCCTATTGTTCTTGCTTTAGGAATCGCATTCCTATGTTAAGGGTCTTCGACAGTAGAATTTTTCAAAGCGCTAAAACGGTCTTGGCATTTCCATAAATTGGCCGTGTTAAACTTGTTCAATTTTAATTTTGAAAAAAGTTCTGAATTCGTTATTAATATATTTTCTATGTTTTTACCAGATGATTTTTTTAAATAATCTTTTTTAAATAAATGACAAACAATTAAATAATGATTTTTCATTAATTTAAAACCACCATAAAAATCTTTATATTGATTTAATTTTCTGGTCCATCTGGTAGAAATACAGTTAACAATTCATCTTTAATTTTTCAAAGATATGTTTTTTGTTTAAACTTATCCAGAAACCTACAATTATGGAAATGCGTGAGCATGTTTATTAGAAAATACCGTGATTACATAGCAATGAAAAGTAGTATGGCTATGAGGATATTTTTAGATTAATTTTAAAATGTACTTAAATATTTTTAAATTGTTAGATTTTTATTTTACCTAAAATTACTTAAAAATTGCCTATACTGAACTCCTGAAAAATGGCCGGTGTCGAAGCCCCTTAATTCTATATTTAATTATTTTTTATAAATTTATTTTCCTCAAATACCAGGAAGTTTAAGGTTATCAACCACTCTGTAAATACACCATTAATCTCGTATATACCGTTTTATAATGTCCTAAAGACATAAAATACTGAAACAAATATAAATAAATTGTATATAGATCAGTTGCATTTATATTTAGTCTTAGCTTACCACAATAATATATAAATAATTGTCTTGCATGAGAATATAATTTATTATCTACATATTCTTTTTAAATATTCATTACTTTCATATTAGGGTTATTTTCTTATTTAATTTTATATTTAAAATCGTCATTGTTAATTTTTCAAAATACGGGAATAATTTCATTATGTTATATCATGTTCATATCGACTGGTAAAAGGCAAAATAGGTTAATCGACAATGTTACTACTTTTCAGAAGAGCAAAAACAAAATTTTCATATTTCCAAAAATGTTGGCGTTGTCCCTTCAGTATTTATTGAAGCGTCAGGAATAGGGTAATTATATATTTCCATTATATTATTATGTTACCTTGATGGCCTGACACTAATTACATTGAAATATTTCGTTAATTTTTCATAACGAATTTAACTAAAACTTGCTTTTTTGGTGTATAGCTCCAATTCATTTTTTATTTTTATGATGAATGGCCCTTGTACCTTAATTTAAATCTTTGCTATAACGACTATGTACGTACTAAGAACTAACAACTTGTGTTGTCAAAATCAATAATGATTACACATAATATTTTGAGTAATCATTATTGACATTGAGGACGTTATATTAATATCATAAAAGGTGATAAGCGACAATAGTAAGGGCTAAATACCATGTATTTGTCGCTTATTAGCCCATACGATTTTTAATAGTGTCGCTTATACCCTTGAAAAAGGAGTTTGGCCCCTACTTTTATAAACATTTGTGTCGCTTGTCCAAATTCGAATACAATTTCGAATACTGTATATACTATACCTCATTAACAACTAAGCGCGAGTGCGATCAATAGATCTAATACTGTCTGTTATCTCGTAGTATAAACCGTATCGCTTAGCCCCTAAATATCGCTTAGCTCATTTTGCCTTCTACCAGTCGATATGTTATATTTTATTATGTTATATTTTTGTTAATAGCTTATACGACCAGTACCTATTATCGTTTGACTATTAAATTAAGATCTTACTAAACAATTAGTAAAAATGAATGAATGATATTCTTGATATTTATTCAAGGTTGATCAAATTATTAGAATAAAATAGTTCTACGTGAAGAACAATTTTATTTTGAGCGTAAGTGGTTTAAACGTTTTCATTTTTTTTTTTTCAATAAAATAAATATATTTTTTTTAAAAATACGAAACAGCTAAATTAAATTAAATTAAGAATTGCATCTTCAGTGAAATTTGTGACATAATCAGAACAATTTTTGCAGAGATAATTGCAATTTTAGCGGTCAAAGAAATTAAAATCACTACTAAAAAATTGATAAGTACCTATGATATAATATAAAAGTATAACTCTCTTATTCTAAGCACATTTTAAAATGACATATCACCTTTTTTAGTAAAGAGCAGAAGCATACATTTTATTGATGAGCAAAAAAATAAAAATACTGCCAATTTACACAATGGTAAGATATTTTCTCGTTTTTTTCATTTTGTACAAGTTTATAAAGTTTTTTTTTAGGAAAAATTAAAATTAAATAATGAATGAATAAATTAAATATAAATTATTAATATAAATAAGAATAGCTGAATAATCTATTTATTTTAATTATTTATATCATTACATTTAATTAAATCCTCATTTTACATCAAATAAATAAATAATAATCAATAATTAATAATTTTTACCTAATAATCTTCTTCTTCTTCTTCTTCTCCTTCGCCTTCTCTCCCAACTATTTGGGGTCGGCCAATTTATTATTAATATTTATTATTAAAATTTATTATTACCTAAAAATAAAAACCAAAAATTTTATTTTTATATTATAGAAAACCGAAATTTAAAACAAAATTAAAATTCAAAAATTGACTGAGAAAAATATTGCCCTGGTACCTATTATTGTGGATAAAGCAATATAATTTTTGGAATTTCAATTATACATTTTTGAATAAATATCATCGTCAAAATATAAACTATATATTTTTCAAATTTTTACTTAAATATAAATATGTTTTTAATACATGAAATGCAATTAAATGTAATACACATCAGTATATCCATCGGAATTTTTACAATTTAAAACAATAAACCGAATTATAGTGTAGTACTCTAATATATATCATAGGTGTTAAACTACTAATGGATTATTAGCAAATTCACGTGGACTTGAAAATAATATAAAAAAAAATAAATAAAAAAATATAAATTAATTTCTTTAATTATTATTTTCGGATTGATTCATTGAGAATGTAATGTAAACTTTTATGATGATGTATTATTTATATCTTCCCAACGGATTTATCTATCACAAATGTTGTGATAATATTTTTAAATTATCATCGTTCACTAATTAAATAATATAAATTGTATTTATTTAAAATGATAATTAGTTTTAAACATTATAATAAACCAAAATTTACAATATTTCTGTTTTATAATATTAGTTTTGCATCTGTATCTCCTCAACACTTTATTAGATTAAGAATTATTCAATTTCCTTGTAAATTAACCATAGTCTATTGAATAAAATGTCATATATTTTGTTTAGATGTTTGAAAGCTTGATATATGTTTAAATAGTAATATGTCAAAATATTACATAAATGTATAATTTAAGTTTTTTCATAATCAAGAATCATGACTGAAAACTATTATGATATTTATTCCAAACTTGGTTGTGTTTTTTTCAAATTAAAAGACTTTGAATTAATGTTTAGTGTGAATCAATCGATTTCATATCTAAAAAGACTTCGATCGGAAATCAACAGCAGTAAAATAAAAATAAAGCTGTAAAATTAAGAAACATTTTCATGTGTTATTTTGAGAATTTTGAATTAAAAAACCAAACCTACACCACATGATTCATAATCTATCAAAAAGAGATCAATCAAAAAATATATGGCACTATTTGTAATTTGAACAACCGTTAAGGATATACAAATTAAATTCTAAATTTAATAATTTGGTACGCCCAGAGAAAAAGAAATTAAATATTTAACTTCTACATTTAAAAGAATTGTTTTTTTTTTAATGCAATTTTAATGCAAAATTATTTTTATTTTTTTGCATTTTATTTTCAAGTTACTATAAGATCATTAATTTTATTTCTATGACATCAAAAAAATATTATTAATAGAGTGAAGAAATACTAAATACGGATCTGCAAACACACGGTTTGTCAACTTCTGTAATAATAATATTTATGAAATAAAATAAAATATCAAATGTATGTCAACTGCAGTTAGTTCCCAACCACACTAACGTTCAAAGTTATGTGTAAAGTAATAATGTAATAAACACTGAGAAACGTTTGCAAGACAGCAGTAGTCACAACGTGCACTCGGATGAAAGTTAAGCACTGTGGTGGCAAGGGATGACACTGAAATTCGTGTGCATGTATTATTTTGATCGTCATCACCCTTCATATTATATATTTGTAATGTGTTCACAGTGATCCATTATGCATTATCGTCCGAATTTAACCATTAGTTAATATGCACATCTGTTATTCTTCCATTTTTCGGGACATTTATAAATTTGTTTTTTTTTTTTTTATTAAAATAAAACCTAATTTTTTTCTGGACTATCGTGTTATCCGTAGGGCACATATTATATATATTTTTAAAAAGGAATGACTATATTTTTTTAAAATTTTACAATGATAAAATATCACATATTGACGATCGAGCTACGGTATAATGTGCACATTTACACGTCATAACAAAATATAAATCAAACTTTGTACGACAAAGCATTAAATACATATGTTTATTTATTCTGTATTAACTACACCCATGTTAAAGCGAATCTCGATGAAAGCCAATGTTGAATTAAACGTCATATTATGTATGTACATATATAGTGTACACAATAGACATTTATATGTGTTTCCACTTCTATAACACAAGATCCATAATAATAGAAGACCAAAGAAGTTACCCCTGAAGTCACTTCGTCAAACCTATTTGAGTTATTACCCATAATTTGATGTACGATTATATTATTATTATTTATAGAATATAGGTAGTCGTATATTTGTATTATTATCGAATATAGTTGTGAAATAGTTTATGGCATTGCTGAAATGCTAATATATCCATGTTGAATGCGTTGATATATTATAAATATATTATCTAAAAAAAAAAAAAAATGCAGGTAAACATCAAGTCAATAATTTCGGATGTTACTGACAATATAATTGACAAATATTAAAATTTATTTTTCTGTAACAAATATATGCGTAATAAAAGGAGATATTATGCCTCATTGTGTCATTTTTACCTTCTTTTTTTATAAAGATTGTAAATTAATTTATCAACATTTTTTGTGTTGCGTACATACATAAAGATTGAGAAATTTTTATGTATATATAATATCATTCAATAATGCTTTGACGTTGACCGGGATTAAATTTTGTTAAACAAACTCAAAAGCAAAATTTGTCAATTACCAGTTAAATATACGAGAAAAACAAAGTTTGAAAATACAATATTATATCACATCAAATTTAAATAATAATAAGAGTAATGTAGGTAATCAATGGCAATAATATTTTAATATATTTATATTATCATTTATATATACACCTTATGTTTACGCTAAAAAACAGTAGGTATTATTATTATGTTATGAATTTATTTGTTTATTTTTTCACTAAATTGTATGCAAGAAGTAAGGCATATAATTATAATGAATTTTCATAGGACAGTACTTATTTTTTTTATCTATATGTACTATTATCCTAAATGATTGGATATATAAGTATATGTGATAGGTAACTACTTACTTATTTTTATCCTCCTTTAAACATTTTTTAACCCTCTTTCATTAAACACTTGAGTAATAGATAATACCAACCAATAGGTATTATCTTATATTTTTATAGACTTATTATTACATTTATGACAATTTTTTTTTAAATTTTGCACACGCAAAAAAAAATAGAATATATATAAGATAGATAAGATACCTATTCCTATAAAACCTATAATTTTTTTTTCTTTTTAAATAAATAAATTATTATAGGTAGGTATAAATAAAATTTTTATTTTAACTACGTTCACCGTTAATGAAATTAAAACACTTTTATTACACATTCAATTCTATTAATGCATTTATCATAGTTAATATTTTTACCTTATATTTTAAATTTATTAAAAACATATCACAATTAAATTTTTTAATTTATATTTTACTTTGTAATAGATATTATATATTATTAGTAGGTATATATTATAATATTATATAGGTACAAAATTTTAAACCTAAAATATGTAGGTATTTATTTTTGTATGTTTTAATCAAATATTCATTTTTGTATAGTTTTTTGTTTTATATTTATTGTCCCCATAGATATAATACATATTTACTCTATATTTTTCTTAGAATAACATTTGAAAATTTAGGAACATTGACTTATATAATAATATTTAAGGTTAAGATATTAGTAAAAATTTATATTTTTCAAATATTTTAAACATTAGGCGTCCTACATTGGTTTCACTAATAACGAAGAAGTATTTTAAAACATTTAATTTTTTTTTTTTTTTTTATTGACTAAGTAGGTATAGTTTAACACTTATAGGTTAAGTAAATAATATTTTTTTGAAATAAATAAATATATATATATAATAATAATCAATTCATATATTATTTTTAAAATAATAATGAAGGTTAATATGAATTTAAGAGTACTCTACACCCGAATTTTGTATTTCCATCTATCCAATGGAAAACAGTTGCTATAAGTACTTAGAATGTGAATTGTATTTCGAGTTTAAAAAACTATAACAAAAATGAATATTTCCAAAAGCATTTCTGAGTCTTTGTGTATAATGTACTTTAACATATAAGTTATAGCGTATTCAGTTTTTTTTTTTTTTTTTGTAAATAGACGTAACTTCTTTTTGAAAATATATTACGCATAAGAAAGAGGTGTTTTGAAACTCAAAATCGAATCTAAATGGTACGAATTGTAATTTTAAGTAGCGTACTTTATTATTATATGGCCCGTGACGGAGACGGTAAACTTTTAAGTTTCTTTACTAGTAAACATAAGGATTTATCTAGAAAAAAATCAACTCGGTTCAATTTAGTTCTTACGGAACTGTCGAGTCCCTTCGAGTTATTACACGAGTCCCTACGCGTAATTTATGTAATACGTGCAAATAATAAAATGTAGGTAATATACCTATTATTCATATTTTACATATTATTATAAATATACGCATAATACTATATTATGTTATTCATATCCAAATACTTTACAACGTTTGTGTGTTTTTGCGTGTGTTGTTAAATCGCCTGCTGCGACGCGATCAAACGCACTATAATATAGTTGGTATATGGTATTTTACGCACATGAAATATTATGTGAGCACATCGGCCCGAGAGCGAATATTTGTCTCGAACAACTGTTGCGTATAACTTTTCATTATTCGTACGTTCGTCCACCTTTATTCGCCAATCCTTTATCATCGCCAACGTACCGTAAATTTTTGGCACACTTTTTTCAAATATAAATACATATATATGTATATATATATAGAAACGTTAAGTTTACGCTTTTAGCCGAAGTGGTTTATATATATATTTACCATTATTCCGAAAGACCGAAATATGTATATAATATAATCTCTTGTTTCCCCCCCCCACCACCCCGTCACGATATCTCGAGAAAAATAAAAAGCAAACGATATTATATTGCCATTATTTTCCACCGCTCATTACGATCGGAAAAACGGTAATTTATCATCTACTCGCAATAATAATAATAATTATTATTATTATTATTGTTATTATTGTAAAATAAAAACATATATAACAGCAGGCATTACGATCTGATATCGGTAAAGATATTATAACGTAATATAATATAATTTGCAAGGCTGGGCATCATTAACGAGTTAAAAGTTAAAATTAAGTTAAAAAGTTAAGTTAATTTTAATTAAGTGACTATTAACGCGTTACATTTTTTTCAGATACACTTTTAACTTAATAAGTTACTTTTTTATTAGAATTAAAGTGTTAACTTCAAGTTAACTTTATACAAAAGTATCTAAATTAAGTTAAATTTTGCTCGAAGAACAATGCCAATTTTCGAATGGGATTTTATTTTTTGGTATACTTATATGCAATTTTAGTAGGTACCTAGAATAGCATATGTTCGTTAATAATCGATGTACCTATCACTCACGCATACGCCGCGACGTTGGCCGTTCACGAATATTGGGCTGAGCCCGGTCTTTTTAACTACATGGAAGCTAGTATTTATGTCCGTCCAGTATAGAAAATATATTGAAGTAGTATAGGTACTGCTTATTTTACACTACATTAGTGTGAATCAAAAAATAATGTAGGTATCTTGGCAGTTAGAAGTTATTTTCTGATTTCTTATTTATGCATGGGTTTTAAAATAACGAGTAGTATTTTTATTTTTACATGTATACACTTTTTCAGGCAGAAGAAGTCTCGAGTAGTTTTTTTGAGCGTAAAGAATATATACCATCCTTTTTTACCTTTTTACGATATAATAGGTATATCGACTTTTTTTCCCTGATTAGGAAAGTGTAACTTTTAACTAAGTTAAGTTACTTTTTTTTTTCAAAATTAACTTTTAACTTTAAAAGTTAATAAAAAATATACGAGTAACTTTTAACTTAACTTAGCTTATGTTATTTTCAATTAATTTAACTTAAGGAGTTAAAAAATATCGTCAACTTGCCCAGCCTTGATAATTTGTATAAATATTAAATAGGTAATAAAGTAGTAATCAAAAGATTATTCTCAATAAAATAGTCGGCGCGTATTTTCTATTCGCTTACACCGTCGAATATCATTTTTCCGCATATTTTTTTTTTTATTTTAACTATAAAATTTAATCGAAAAATATAATGCACACGTGCG
>JAIPRL010000611.1:58484-125274 GCA_025469235.1 Pemphigus obesinymphae
TGTATCTTTTAACTCAGTTAAGTTACTTTTTTTTTTCAAAATTAACTTTTAACTTTAAAAGTTAATAAAAAATATACGAGTAACTTTTAACTTAACTTAGCTTATGTTATTTTCAATTAATTTAACTTAACGAGTTAAAAAATATCGTCAACTTGCCCAGCCTTGATAATTTGTATAAATATTAAATAGGTAATAAAGTAGTAATCAAAAGATTATTCTCAATAAAATAGTCGGCGCGTATTTTCTATTCGCTTACACCGTCGAATGTCATTTTTCCGCATATTTTTTTTTTTATTTTAACTATAAAATTTAATCGAAAAATATAATGCACACGTGCGTTCAATACGCGCATATACCTACACATTGTAATATATTTTGCGTATTCTATTAGGTACATCATAATTCATCTGGTTAGCCAAAATTGCATTATTCGTAATTTCTAATAACCCTTGAATCGTGAACCCTCCCACAATACTCATCCCGGATAATCAGATATTCGCAATATACGTGTACCCGTACATATATATATATATAGATACTCGTATATTGCATTATATACAATAACGGTGTTATACGTAAACGCACATAAAAATTTCGATATGACGAATAATTTTCCTTGTATAATACTCGTATATACCTTTTGTTAGATACTTTTTGGGTTATTAAAAATTAAACAATAAGAATATTTTAGTATATCTTACTGATTTGAAAAAATATTTTTCCAACTTAAATTACTAGTTTTTTCTCTCACTATATATACCTAGTGTGTATTACAACGAAAACGTAATTTTCTCTACTCGTCGTAGACAAAAAAGCTAAATGCATACAGTTCTCTATGATATAATTTTCAATAAATATAGTAGGTATCTACTTAGTCATATTATGTGAAAAACCGTTATCATCATTGTATTATATTATTTGGAATATTATAAACTATTATTATCCTATTCAGCACGTAATTTTAGGTATAAATATCATTTCATAAGTAATAAAGGAATATTATAGAGAATATTTATTATCCTATTAAAGCATACTCTTTCGTTTTATCGGTATCAAATTGTTCGACTATTATTATAAATTCATAGGTAATTGTATAAAATTACCCACACCTTTTGTCAAAGTATATACAAATTACAATCATTGACGGATATTAAATTAAATAATTAATATTCATAGTTATGATTTACCGCATTTATATCTACTGCAGACTATGTTTTCTGTCATTTGTAGAATGTTCACTAGTGATATATTAACAATATAATATAAAGAAACATTTTTAAATTATATTTTTTTTACTATTTTTTATACCTATATCTTGTCTATTATCGCATCTATATATATTATATTTATGCACTATATTTTTTCTATTTGTAAAACGCGTAATAATTTTTCTGTTTGTGTATACGTTTATATCATATTATGTTATATGATAAAACTAGTGTTAATTATGTTATTAACACTAGTTTTAATAAATATAATATTTAATATGTGTTTTGTTGTTAATTTATTTTTTTTATTGCATTTAGTTAAAATCGTATACAAGACACAGTTTTTATATCAGTATATAATATAATATATATATAGACTATTATAATAAATAAATTATATTAAAATATAATATTATTTATTAATGATTTTTATAATTTTGATAAGTTTCAGTTTAATAAACCTATTATTAAAAACTAGTATCTATTTAATAATGTATCCATTATAATATGGTCTAATACAGTGTATATAAATCCATCGAGAGTTTCAGATGTAAATCCCGGGCATCATTACGTGTTCTACCTAACTTATTTCGTTAAAACGACAAAATGAAATGCAAATAAAAAAATTATACTGTATACATTTAGAAAATGTAAGCAATCCATATTTTCTAAGCCTATATACACCATATGTCCACGTTTTTAATTCAATTTAATAATTTAATTCATTACATTTTATTTTATATATATATATATTTTTTACATTTTGTAATACAATTTTTTTTATTGCTTTAATTTAAATGGTTAATAATTTAACTTTTATTTTTTTATGCAAAAACATCGTTAACTTTTACTATATCGCAGGATTTTTTTTCCGAATTTAATTTCAGTAGGTACTATTTTATATTAATGCGGAGAAAAAAAAAACTATAATTATGGTATCACTGTATAGTGATGAGTCGCATGTTACTGTTCGACTACCTCTTTTTATATATACCTACATTAATATATTTTTTATTGAGTAGGTAGTCAGTTATATTCTCCATATGTAATGTAACTAATGTTAATCCAATAAATACATTGTTAATCTTTAATTAAAAGCATTAAATTATAAAATTATAGAAATTATTTATATTGAGTATCTTTGAATTATAAAAGTATACTTGAATATTACATTGCGCAGTTGTTGAGATTCGATCAGACTGGATAAAAAGTAATTACCATAATCCAGCATGAAATTCAACGAACCGAACCCGCTTAAAATGACGGGAAATCTGTGTGAAAACTTTAGAGTTTTCAAGCAAGAATTACAAATTAATTTTGATGCGACGGAAATTCACGGTAAACATGAATTATTACATAAAGTTCTGGAAAGAGCTATTATGTTTAATGTTAAATATAATGTAAAAAAATTACAATATACAATAAATGAAGTTAAATTATTGGGTTTTATTTTTAATGAATAAGGGGTTACACCAGATCCTGAGAGAATCAGAATAATTAGGGAATTAAAAGCACCAACAAATGAAAAACAATTTCAGTCGTTTTTGGGTATGATCAACTATCTAAGAAATTTTATTTCTAATTTTTCCCGAAATGATTACACCTTATAGAGAACATTAAAAAAAAAATGTCTTATTGAATTGGAGTAGTCAATGTCAACAAGCCTTTGTACTAAAAGAAAGGCTATGCAAAAGAAAATCGTCTGAAAAAGCGCTAGGGTGTTGCGTTTTTCAAAAGAATCATCCTTTATACTTTGCATGTAGACGTTTAAGTGATACTGAGGAAGGGTATGTTCAGATTGAGAAGGAAATGTTGGCAATCGTATTTGAGTGTTTTAAATTACATTCTTTAATTTATGGTCAGAAGATAAATGTATTTACTGATCATCAACCATTAATATCAATTATGCAGAAGGAATTAAATAAAACTCCTAACAATCGATTTAAAAGGCTCAGGTTAAAATTATTAATATACAAAATAGATTATCAATAGGTACTTACATGGTAGGTATATGTATGTGGCTGACTTGCTTAGTAGGAACTTTATTAAAAGACAGGAAAATGGTGAAGAAGCAACGTCAGATGTAATTCATACTGTAAGTGAAGTACAAGTATATTTTGTTAATTTCAAACAATTAAAATTTATAAATCAAACAAAGATGGATGAGGTGTTAAGTAAAGTGGTCGTATACTGCATGAAAGGATGGCTGAAAACAATGAATGAAGAAGAAAAATTAAGCATTACTGGAAGTTGAGGAATGGAATCTGTGTTGAAGAAGAATTAGTATATTATAGAACGAGATTAGTAATTCCCAAAACATTAAGAAAATATATTTTAACCAAACTATATGAAACAAATATAGGTATAACCAAAACAAGAGCTGGAGCTAGGCAATTATTTCACTACCCAAATATTAATGCCCACATTGAAAATTATATTTCGTAATGTTCTGTATGCATGACATTTAGTAAATCCAAAATAAAATCTTCTATGTGACTACATAGTATATAAAATTTACTATTTAATAAAATTGCATTAGATATAGCAGAATTTAGTGGGAAAAGTTATTTAAAAATTGAGGACTATTTTTCAAGATGACATGAAATAATTTAATTAGAAAATGAAACAAGTGATACTGTAATAAAAGAACTAAAAGCTATTTTTGGAAGATTAGGCATACCAAATAAGGTAGTTGCAGATAACATGCCAATAGGGAGCTATAAATTTGAAGTATTTTCAAAGTTATAGGACTTTGAATTAACTACATCCAGCCCTCATTACCCACAAAGCAACGGATTAGCTGAAAGAGGTGTTGGGATTGCTAAAGATATTCTTAAAAAAAGCAAACATACTTGTACAGATGCAGAGTTATTTTTATTAGAATATAGGAACACCCCAATTACAGGATTACCATACATCCCAGCTCAACTTTTACAGAGTAGAGAACTTAAAAGTACACTGATTATAGGAAAACAAAATCATAAGACTAAAGTTGTATCAAATTGTACGTCATTTGTGGAAATCAAAAATAAACAAAAAAAAGTGGTAAGTTAAAAATACAATAAAAACTTCTATAGAATTTTTTGAAGGTCAAGGTGTATATGTACAAAACGAATTTATGAAAACATGGAGTTCAAATAAAATAATAAAAAAATGTAACGAACCAAGAAGTTATTTAGTTCAAATAAGTATTGAAAATGTGGTAAGAAGTAACTGTAAATAGATAAAAATTAAAAGATACATTGAAGTTGAAATTGAAAATGAATTAACTTTAACAAATGGTGGAGAAGGAGAGATTTATGAGGGTAAACAAGCAAATAGATCAAAAAGTGATTGACAAATTAAAAAAGCAGACAGGCTTAATTTATAAAGTATATTATGTAATAATGTAACAGTATGACAATTGTTTTTGTATTGTAATTAATTAATTTTGTAACTATACATATTTAATTGTATAATTAATAATAATTTTGTAATATTGAAATTTTGTAAACTTAAAAAGGGGAGATGTGATAAACTAATACAAATTATTTGTATTGAGTATTTTTAAATTATAAAAGTATACTTAAATATTACAATAAATGTATTATTATTTATTATATTATATTTTTTATCTGTGATTAATGGTTCTTATAATATCGTTTTACAATATTTTATTGTATTATTTGAGCAATATAACTTTAAGAGGACGTCGTACGCTCAGTATTTAAGTGGGACTATAGAAAATTTTAAGAAAAATGAAAATTCAACAGTTATTTATTTAGTGTTATTTAAATACGTTTTAAAAGTATTTTTTATAAGTTATCTAATAACAGTTTCATTTGTTATTATATACTACACTTACGTGAGTAATCACGATATTCATTTAAAAATAATACAAAAACTGACTTTCGCTCTACTTTTAAAGCTTTCTCAAAAATTATAAATCAAAAACTTAGAAGGACGGTATTTAATTCATTTGAACTGGGAAATCTTTAACTTTGCTTTCTTAAAGATATTTTTTTTCATTACTTAAATATATTGTACGATGTGAGATGGGTTTTAGAAGAACAACAAATCGTTTTTTATTTTTAAATAATTAATTATTTCGAAACTGCTGTAAAAATTTCTCTTTGAGAATGTGTGATAAATGTAATGATCTGTATTTTGATATCAAAACTATGTTTTTACGATTACTATGATTGAGCTGTGAGTATAGAGTCCAGACTTGTTTTTAAATCGTAAAAATATTGGTAAGACGGTCAAAATAATCTATGTAAAGATATATTAATTATACTTTTACACTCGTACAACAGTTCCTTAAAATTACGAATATAAATTGCGTTTTTATTGCTTTATTTCTGTCGTTTTCTTACAATATGATGTATTATTTATGACCATTGGAAAGGGAAAACGAAAGAATAATAATAATAATAAAGACAATATCATGAAAAAAATAAATTATATATTTCATCAGTGTTATTGATTGACCGGCATATTTTATACACAATAATAGTATATACCATAGTTTTATTCTCCGAGTAATATTATATGATATACCTATTATTTACATAAACCAAGAAAAATAACAAAAAAAACAAAAAAAACCGTTCGGTTCACACGTTTTGTTCATTTCACAAAAACATGAATATTATTGTGTCTCATATTTACATGTTTTTATTAAAATAATTATTATATTGTCTATTTTATACTCGAGCAACTTTACTGTAATATACAACTGAAAATCTACCTTGATAGTTTTGGTTTTTTCTTCGTATACATACATATCTATAGCTATCTGAGGTCACCACAAGTATCATTATGGCATTATATACCACTATTAATTTTAATGAGTTTTGAAGGTGAAAAAATTACTTTGCATTTTTTATGAAAATGCATTTTTTAACTATTATATGCAAATATTTTTTTTTTTAAATATAAAAGAAAAAAAATATTTTTAGTTTAACAACTTTTTCATCTTTCCAATATCTGAAGAAAATAAAACTTGAATATATTATACCGTATAAATTCCAGCAATATCTTATCGGGTTAAAACGTTATTTTATTAAAATCTGAAATCTGTTTATGAAATCTGGTTATAGCCATAATAGGTATATTTATTTAGAATGAGTGCAATTAATATTCAAAATAGGTAGGTAATAAAATTTAAGAATTGAGAATAAATTTGAATTTATATGACACATTTTGGTGATTTTCTTATTATTTTATATTATTTTAATACGAGTAATACGTGTTATAGGTATTTCACAGAATAGAACTATAAATAAAAATTATATTTTCCTCCTTTTATAGTCACAAAATATTGTCAATAGAAATACGCAGGAATAAAAATTATTAAACATTAGAATGCAATTATTTTTTCTGGCGAATTTTCGTTTAAATTTTGATATAAAGACAAGAGTTGATTTGATATTTCACTATAACTATAATATTATTGCATCCATTGAAAATGTAACGATTTAGTGCATTTTTTTTTTTTAATAAAAATATACGTAGATATTTGAAAAATTATTTGTAAATAATAGTTTTAGAAAAAAATTATTGAAGATATTTGTCCAAAAATTGTACAATTTATTCAAGAAAATATATTTGATAATTTAATAGCCTATAATGTACATAATATATGTTGGTGTCAAATACAGCTGTAATAATTGTAGTAAATTTAAATTTTTTTTCACAAATTTATATAATTTATTATTACTTTTTAATTGGACTCAATTTCTTGCTTATAAATCACAAGATGATCTCTGAATCTATATTTGTATTAAAACTAAAGAAATCAAATTAACTAAATTTACAATATGCATATTATATATATATATATATATATATATATATATATATACATATCTATATTATAACAACATGAAGTGGATGGATGTGAAAAACCAAATGGGTTGTAATAGCCAAGATGAATAAGTTAATATATATATAAGTAGTATCTACTGATATTCAGGCATCCATAAATCTGTTGGAAACTATTTTATTCCCTTGAAAGATAATTCTCCGGACATGGATACATCAATTTGACAAGGCACCAAAGACATAAAAAGGTTTTCAGAGATAAATATTTGCGACTCATAATACACCTCATTGTGCATAATATTTTGAATTTATGATATTGTTTATTCGGTTAAAATAAAAAAAATAACATTCAAAATTAAAACTGTGTCAAAATTCACATGATTTACAGCAATCGTAGGGTTATCAAATAATTTGTGTATATAGTTTATATAATACGTGAATCAGTACTTACACTGGAAATAGTCCGTTTTTAACACTTCTAAAGTGTGGATATAATATAAGTATGCACTTTAATCAAGGTGGTTCTATGCAGCGAATTTTACACAAAATAATTTTTCATCATAGTGATCGACAATTTTATTCGATAAATATCTTGAAAACTAATTTAAATTTGTTAACAATTGCGTACTTTAAATTTAAAAAATAATTAATTTTATGAAATAAAAAACTTTTAATTTCTTAAATTTATTAATATGAAAATTACTAAATATATTGCAAATAAAATTGATAGATAAATATTTTGTACTAAAATGTATTGTCGACTTAATATTAAAATACTAAAAATAATAATATAATATATGAAATGAATAAAAAAAAATTCAAAAATTCGATTACAAAAGTTTATTTTTTTTGATAAATTCAAATCTTTTTTCCAAATCTATGATAGATTAACAGACTTTTATATATTTTTTTTTAGCTTATAATCATTTAAAAGTACGCTATATTTAATATAATTCCATATTATTTAAATTGACAGACTGCAATATATATTATAATATATATATATATATGTCAGTACAATATTTATCACAGTAAATTCTTGAAGTGGATAGGTATACGTGTATAAGTGTAAGTATTTCTAGTGAAAAATATAAACATTACCATATGAATTCCCCCTTAAAACATGATTTATAATTTGAGTGTTGGTGGAAATAATGGATATATAGTGCGTTATTGTGTTCGAAAGGCTATACAAAAAAGTTACGGAAGTTACAAAAGTCGTTGAAATGATTTTTTTTTTTATTATATCTATTATATTATAATACAGTTTATTGGAATATTTGTTCATTCCATGTTCGTATATACCGATCGTCTTGACATGTCTTATCAAGGGTCGATGGCATTAAGGCTATAAATATAAAATATTTTTAAACTACCGAGATTGTGTAATGTGCGTGTGCCAATTCAATTTCACGTGTTCAAACTTATATATCATTATAAGTTATATAGTCATATATATATATATAGACCTTAACCGGCCCTGGAAAAGACGCATTTCGGAATATAAACGCATTTCTTCACTTGTGTGTTTGTGAATTGGACCACGAAGCGTGCAAACCATTCCTAGGATACCGCAAAGCTCGCGACCTTTTCGACGATAATCGGCTCCTGACGGAAAACGTTTCAATCTCCAAATAATAGGCCACACCGTTACATGAAAAATAAAATTAGGAAGGGATAAAGGCTGTGTGCGAATATCGTGACTGTAATTTTAAGTAAGTTAAATGATTTTATATTCTTTTGAGTTTACAAATTCCGGACTTCAATAATACTACGTCTTATTGATATATTTTCTTTCCCATATTCTATTTTTTAATGTACGACCAAAACCTATTAGAATGTCAAACTATAGCAAGTATATCACGTGCTACTATTTAATGCCATTGGTTTTCATTTTATTATTATTATTTTATATATATATATATATATATATATACTATATCTATCATAAACTAAATTTTTTTTAAAATAGTGAGTAGTACAATTTAATATAATAATTTAATTTATATTAATAATCTAAGGGTTTTCACATTGTTATCCAAAGTTTTTAAATTGCGCTTTTTTCATAACAGTAAATCTACTATCACTTATTGAAGGTTTTCAATATATTTTCTGGATTTATCAAAAAATCTAGTCGATATAAACAATATAATTTTATTCTTGACGACTGTTTTAAGTTGTTAGTTAGACAAGTACCTATCAAAAAACTATGGTTTCCCATTCACCTATGATCATATTCTCATTAATATGTAACGAAGTTTATCTAAATCAACACATAGCTTTTCTACGTATACTACTAACACTCGTATTGGTTTAAACCACGGACGTATTAAAGGGTTAAATGGCTTATGGTAATGATTATAATACCGCAGACTATTTTGTGATAATGCGTCAGAATATTTATGAAACTCATTATTTAAACCATACTATGGGGCACTGTCCTTACTTCAATCATGTTAGATCATCTTTATTGGTCAAATAAACCAATCCGATGAATTGTTTATTATAATAATATCTAAAATCGTCATATCTATACAAGTATACATACATATACGAAGCAAAACTACAAAATTGAATTATAAAAATACAATGGGTAAACAAAATAACTTAAAGAAAGTAATATAATTTTGGACTCGAATATTAAGAAATGTTATGTTAAAATTTTCTAAATAATAAATGAATATTTACTGCAATAATTATTATTAAAAAAAATTAATCGACTGAAGACTTTTGAAGATAAGACTATATGTACGAATAAATATCATAAAAAAAAAAAATACAATTTATTGCCAATTCTCTACAGCTTCCAGCTATATAGTAAATATAATTACAAAGGTTTAACTCGGACCGTCTAGAAATTAGTTTAAAACTCAATTCAATAATTTCGACTATAATATCGTATATAGGTATTTTTATAATAGTCGGTCAACTTTATTGTAAATCACTGCAATTGTAATTATTTTCCTCCGGCTGACAAGAGAATACAAATTATATTTAGATATTATTGTTGTGTATGATAATTTAAAACCACTGGTGGTTTCGCAATTTCGGGTCGATATACGTCATTGTGTAGCGGAACGCGTAAAGTCATTGCGTTTGATCCCGACCGATTTACCTTTCAATCGAATTTGTATCTCCCCTCCAGGTTATTTTGTCACTCTCTTTATTTAATTTAGAAACGAATAAAGTATATTCTCGAAATACGTTGAGAATCCCGTCGATCGTAATTATTAGAAAGTAAATTGAAAAAAAAATAATAATAAGAAACACGAATTGGTTTTGTCGTCGCTGTCGCGCAAAGTACACTCGAAACGATGGTCGTATACAAAAATCGTGTATGAACTATTCGAAAGAAAAATATTCCATCATAGATATATAGCCTATGAATAATAATAATAATAAATAAAATCGGGCAAGTATAGATATATATTCATATATATATATATATTTAATTATGATTAGAATCAACTTACGAACTTGCAATAAATGCAATTTAATATTACTAATACAACGAGTATATTATAAATGTACGTATAATTATGTTAGAACATTTATCAGGTAACAAATATGAGTATATGACAAACAGTACTGATAATAGAGAACAACGACATTTTATCGTAATGTATAATATAATCGTTATTGACTATACAGTTTCCAGTTATTATTATAAATCCATTTTATAGCGCCGGTGAGTCAAATAATATAGTGAGTGCAGTGAAAAAAAATACCACTACAGATCTTGCGGAAAATTTTTCGCGGAGGTAAAATTTTCGTTAGGTAAAAAAATGTATGAAAATAAAAATTTTCGATATCGCTGCCACAAAAATTTTGCCGCCGTTTCCGCTCTGGTTTGACGGTACTTTTAAAATGATACTATTATTATATTGCTATTCTTGTAAACCCAAGACCACAACTTATTACATAATATAATACATAAGTTAGTTATATTTAGTATTTAAATACTATCTACACAAATTTATATTTTACCCAAGTACGCATATTAAATCATTTGTTTCAATATATACTATGGTATTTAATGCTTTTGGAATACGATTTTAAATAGTTTTAAATTTTAAATATTTGAATATGTAATTTTTTGTAAATATACAATCTATACGGAATTTATATTATAATTTTATGTGTAGGTATTATTATTATCCGTATGATCCGTATAATTTTCGGAAAATATTGTGAAACCCGATAGTATAGTTTCACATGCTCGCACGATATACTTGGATAGAGAGAAATATTGTCGTATTGCTTTTATTGTCACGTACAAAGTAGCGATTTAAAAATAAGACTATTATATTGTTTCTCCTGCGTTTATATTATCAATGTTAATAAAACATTTTGCACAAGATTATTACACCTTGATAAAGTCTTCGGTTTCCATTAAATATTGAAATGTTTTACCTACTTATTGCATTATAATAACGACGACATAATATATTTTTATCAACACGTCATAATGTCTTGACAATAACAGATTGCATTAAAATAATTAAATACGTATGCCATTAAATCTAAATTGAAGGGTCCCGTGGTATATGTCCACATTTCAAAACTGTTCAGGAGAAGAAATAAAAACCCGTCTTAAGAATGATAATATTAATGAAAAATTCTATTTTGACGATGGAAACATATATGGAATATACCATTTTGATTTTATGTATTGAGATAAAGTTTTAAAAAAACATATATATTTACTAAAAAAAAAAAGTGATAACTATTTATATGATAATTTGAAAATATGAAATTTGGACTTGCCATATTCTTGCCTAGAATTATATATATATATATACAAATATAAATATACAAATTGAAAAAGCTTTATCTTTATCATGGTTCAAGTATAAAATACAATAGCAATACATATGAATCGTTAAAGTTATTTAACTTGTATTTTTAATATATTAAAATATTAGTGATAAACTTTAACAATGATAGTGTTACAATAATGTATTTTTTGAAATTTTGTTTTTATGTATACACTTTTGGGTAGGAGTTAAGTTTTGATGAAAATATAAAAGTTTTATAAAAATGAAAATCCAACAATTTAATTATATTTTGAAAGTAATTTCACAGTAGTCATGTGTCAGTGTCATTTTTTATTGTTGTGTTATCACAATATTTGTTAAAAACCACGTTCACGCTCTATAACTACAACTTCTCTCTTTGTAATCGCAGATTCAAAATGTATACAAAACATGAAAAATGAAAATATTTACTGTCCTTCGGTGTATATTATACACAATGTATTTATTTGAAAGTCTAAAATCCGTGATTGAAAATCGTGAAATTTTTAAATTTTAAAAAATCGTAAAAAAATGGTAACTCACATAATTATACACTCTATAGCATAGTAAATATTCTCTTCTTTCATATTTTGTATTCATTTTGACTTCTGCGATTACTAAGAAAGAACGTTGTGTAGTTATAGAGTACGAACGTATTTTAATACCTACTGCTAAAATGTGTGTGTAGCATTCTGTCAAGGAGTCATTTTATGATTTTCCGAGTCGTTTTCTTAAGCGTAAATGAAAACCCATGAAAATTACCAAAACGTAATAAATTGAAAGATAGTCAAGCCAGAGACTTGAAATTTTTATTATATTATGCATATGAATATAGCAATTTCAAAATGAAACAGTATGATAAAATAATATTATACAGTCTATTTTATTGTTATCATCATATCTATAGTTATCGGACATATACGATTTTTACATCAAAATGTGTAGCTTGATTTCCTTATTCCAAATAAGCAATACAACCGTTTTTTAAAAACAGCGTTAATATCACATTGTTGCCTTTATATAAGCTATCTAACTCCTTTTATTTATTACAATATTCCTCAAATGGTTATTTTATTATTATTTTTAAAGTCTTTTTATCCTTTTTTCATTTTGGCTGATAGAAGAATTTATAATTAATCTTTAGATTCATGAAAACCATCTAGTATAGATGCACGTGTAAACATAATTAACTATTATATTTTAGTACGCCAAATTTGAGAGTTCACCTTAGTCCTATTGAAAATAAATTAATCCAGTTTCCTTCTTTAGAAATATTACTTTTCAAGACCGAGAAAATCTTATTTCATTAAATTAGTTGCCAAATAGAGTATATTTTGTCCAATTATCGTTCTACATAGTCAGCTATATAAAATTTAATTTGTTTTATGATTTTGGATTAGCAATGTGTAAATATTTTAAATCATGTTCAACTCGGAATTCATTAGGTATGGTTTTCTATTTTATAATATACATCGGGATTCTGTCTCATGTTATTTAGTAGATACTCTCTGTATTTATTAAAGTTTAAGAGGATGTCAGCGCAAACAATATTCAATAAAAACTCATGTTAGCATTTCTCAAATATAACAACTTATAAATATCGTAGAAAAATGAAATAAATAGTGATAAGTAATATACATTATCTAATACTCTAAGTAGCGATTTTCAATATTTAATTTTTTTCAAGAGTTATTTTTTTTTTTAATTTAAAAAATTAAGTTTTTTAATAATTTATAAAACGTTTTTAAATGCACATACTACAAAACAGCTACGTAAGGCTAGATAATGTTGTTCTTAATCATTTATTTTTCATTTCATGATTCTACGAAGTTATTGAGTTGTTATAAATGAGAAATTCAAAAGTTCAAATTCAAAAAAAAATTCAATACAATTTCATGAATTCATAAAATACATCGAAAATAAAAATGTATAGTAATGGGAATAACTAACTATTATTCATTTTTAAAATGCATATAAACTTTTTTTAATTCTTTGATTTTTATTTTTTTTTTTAATTTTTCAAGAATGGACGATACAGAACCTCTTAAAATATTCCACGCTAACATCCTTTTAAGAAGTAAACTTAAATTTTCTGTTTTGAAAAATCTATATAAAAAATTTAGAATTAAAAATTAAACAAATTAATAAAATATCTTATAACTACACCAAAATCATATTTAAAATGATTTTTTAAATTTTAAATCTAGACTTTCAAGATGCAATAATGTATAGGTTATCATGCACAATATTGTATATATGATTAAATGCTATATTGGTGTATACTATAAAGATATAAGGTTAAAAAATGAATATAGAATTAAGTGAATATGACTGTGCTTATTTATTGCAAACCTGTTTTAGTGTAACCGACTAATTATCTGTTTCGATTTTTATGTTTTAGATACCGAAATTATCTATATAATATAGATTAGAAATAAACAGCAGAAAGGCTGAGAATTTTGGTTGTCGCCTGGAAAATAATCTGAAATGTAAGTACCACGTGTGTGTATACACCTTAAATTTTAAACCTATGTAAATATATTATTATTACTTTTATTATTATAAATATAATAATAAATTATTTATTTCATTTAAAACTATTATTTTCACATTTATATTTTTGTATATATAATAAAAATCATAATTATTATTTGTTAATTAAAAAAAATTGTCCCCCGACGAATGTTATTTTGTTTTGTTCCATTTATTACATATAAATACATTATATATATATTTGTTTTTTGGTTTTGACACAGCAGTTTTCTGTTATTATTATTTATCCTAAATTAATTATGTTTTTTGTTTTTTTTTTTATTATTATTTTAATATTATTCTCCAATTGAAACACCGAAACATGTACATATTTTGCCTGAATAAAATTGCAGCTTTCTATCTCGAAGTTATACTACTATTTTTAATTTATTCAGCCCAAACTGACAATATATTATATTTATTCATAACCACCATGTATTTTAAATTTTAATACCAATGCTACGTTCATCATTAATCATTATACAGGTATAATCAGTGAGATTCAATAGAGAACTATTACCTTATGAATAAGTTACCTCAATGCAACAGTTATTTGTAACCTAACGATGTGCAGTGAAGTAAAAAACCACAAGTATAAAATCAAATTTTGTGGGTTTTTTAATTTTCGACAACATCATAGTATAATTACTGCCAGAAAAAAAAATTATTACCTGTAATTGATATATATTTATTAATAATATTAAAATATATTAACAAAAACATAAGGCTATTATAATACTAACTTTATGTTCCATACATTTTCCATACGTTTTTCATAGGAAAAACCCTCTTTTTATCTAAAGATAATTAATTATTCCTTTGAAAATTTTGAATAAGTATCGTCACTACAAATTTATTTATTCGCCGAAAATCCAGTTTATTATTTTACGTTTTTTTTTTTCTCGAAAACCTAATGGCCCATGCGATTCCGGTGCAGATCGATTACGTCTGTGTGTTGTGTTATTTATAATCTACTATATAGTGGCAAAACATTGTCGAAGTCCACACGATGCGAAAAATTATGATTTTAAATTGTTTAACATTACTAATTGTACAAATAAATGAACAAATTACCGGTAAAACTATTAAAATGGTCAAAAACTTCAAAGCGTATAATACGAGTAAAATCGGAGAGTTTTTTTTTTCAAAAATAAGACGTAAAACTATACAACGACGTGAATAATCGAATTCGATTAAAAATAAAATAAAACAGCTTCTCGCAAATCCATTTAGCTGAAAAGTACAAATGCGTACTTACATTTTAAACAGGTGTTCTTTAAATTATTTCACTTGAATCGTATTTTGGACTTTTTTTTTATACTTTCAAATTCTACAACATCAACAGTATGTTATATATATATATAACATATACACGCCTTAAAGCTATACTTCTTAAATTACGACACATTTGCAACGAGTGTTCCGGTGTAATTATTCGCACTTACAGCAATGCCGACTTTTCAGCGTTTATAGCGACTATAATTAACGCACGTTTTCGGAAGAGTACTTATAGATCGCGATATTATTATACGCGCGTATAAGCTATACGTTTTCACGGCTAGTAGTCCAGTACGTATTTTTTATATCTCGTCAACATGTTTACCGTATACATAATGTTAACAAATCGTATTTTTATGTAAAAAAAATAACCGAAATATACGAAATTTAAAACCACAAGTTGTTATTATTATTATTACTTATAATATATATATATTACTTTTAATATTTACAACCTGAATCCATTTAAAATAATCAAATACACATATTATATTATAATTAGTATATTGGATATAATTATACTTAATATACAATGTACAGCATAATAAGTGAGAACCCATATTGTACCAGATGTATATTATACTATGTATACTGTCTTATACTATACCATGCCATTGTCTTTCGAGACGATATTGGTTATAGTGAGAAACAATGGGTATTTGCGAATCCAATGACGTAGGTACTGAGGATATAATCATTTTTAGATGACACTGAATTTCCGTTTTTTAAGGAAAATTTAAACAAATTAAATTAAAATTAAATATTTTAAAGTAGTTTAATGATATAGTAAATATTTGGAATTTCTTCTAAAAAAAATTATGTTTTTTCTATACCGTTTATTTATTGGTACGGCATTATGTATCGTCAAAAATTGTTTTAGGATAAATCATTTTCCAATTAAAATATTTTAAATTTTACAGTATTTTATGGTTGAATAAATATACTATATTAAAATTAATTAAAATTACTGACATATCGAAAACCTAGTATTATATTTGGTATTTATAAATACGAAAAAATATATTTAATATTAAAAATTATGTGTATTTTATACATATATATTATGATTCTGGCTTACAATGAAATACAAACTGACAACCAAGTAATATTTATTAGGCATTTTTTTTTATTACCACTAGACCGAGTAATTCGGAGAAAATTGCAGTATACAACTTTTAGGGACGACTCCAGGGATGATATTATGTAAACCAGGAAGAATCCCCTCTTTTAATTTCACTAATTCCTTTGTGAGATGAAACAGTGATGCGATTGGGAGGAAATACAAATAGGTAAACAAAAAGGAGTTTGTATCTGGAAAAGGGGGAAAAAATTAACATTAAATACTTGACTGGCAGAAGAGATTTAAATTATTTGAAGAAATTGTGTTCTTTTACTTTTCAAAAAAATGAGAACAAAAACTGAGAACGAAACATTTGGTATTTTTACTGATTCTAAAATATATATATACATATTTAGTGTAATTTACTAAACCAAGTCATTTCATTTTTATCCTTTATAATCATGCATAATATTTTTATGTTTTTGAAATATTTATAGAACATATTGTATTATAGTATATTTCATTATATTATTATAAATAAAAATTTGCAAAAAAAAAATCAAGTATCTGAATAAAAGTAACTTTTCTACCAATTAACATCAAAAATGAGCATAACTGGTAACAATACATGAATGTATGTAATATAATGGTATATTATTTAATTAAAAATTTGGTGATCTATGTATTTAAAGTATTTTAGATTAATTTTTAGAACTCTTGTTTTGTTAAATATGTCATATATATGTCAACTTATAAACCTTTGAACAACCTATGAAAGTATATAATATTATTATACGAATTTAGTGAATTGTTATCCAGTTTTTACTTTAAATGAAAAAATACATAACTTTAATATTATATTATAAAAAAACAAAACTATTATATATATATATACTATAAGTACATTGAATTAAAAATCAAATAAGTTGAATTTAATTATAATTATTTTATTGATTATAAAATGTAATTTACTTTAATGGGTAAATACAAACTACATAATTGACTTTTAGATTCTAAGTGGTTTTACAATGAAATAATATTTATTTTTAAGGAAACAATATTTATAGTATTTGACCTGAGGAATTGAGTCAACAGTTAACAGTTTCATGTGTATCGATTTTATCGTTTTCAGAAAAGTACTTTGAATAGTGAAAAATTAATAAAAAATTACGAAAAAGAAACGTATTAAACAGTTAAATAGTTACTTTCTCATAATTCCGAAAATAATGCGTAGATAACTTGACATTTTTACAAAGTATATAGGTACCGAAAAAAGTTGATAGCTTGGGATAGGTATAAGTAACTAATTCCATATAAATACTGTATAGATACAACAACTGGGAGGAATACAATGTTGTGTGTAAAAATAGGAAAAAAGTGTTATTCCTAATACATATCAGGTTGTATGGTTTAAAAAAGGTTTTTTTAATCAATGCTCTTATTCAAAACTATTGAAAAAAAGGTTAAACACAGTCCTGGTTTGGCCAGTGTTTCTTTATTCTTGGGAAACATAATAAACTGAAAAAGAATATAAGAAAAAATTAGAAAGTGTTAGAGAATAATAATTAAAACAATTAATATGAAATATGAAACAATGTCGAATATAGAGATAAAAATAATTTTTCGATGAGAAGAAAATAATTAAAGCCCTCGAGGATGAACAATGAGTTGAGACTACGAAATACTACTGGGAAGATGGAAAAAAATATTATTAGATGATCTAAAATAATACTTTTAGTTACTTAAACTCGACAATCGAAGACAAGTGGAAGGCAATGAAGAAGAGTAGAGATGTTATGTATGGTCTAGCCCTGTGTCAAAATGGCATTAAATTATTGCGGAAGAATATATTTTTCTAGTATATTGAAGTAGCTAATACGGGTAAATACCTATTTTAAATGTTTTATATTAAATATTTTGTAAAATTATAGATTCGAAATATTTTCCATTACATTGTAACTAAAATATCCTGTTTGTGCTTTACCTCCAACTAACCGGCGTTTTGTTTAACGCATCGTCCTATAATTAAAAGACAATTGTTATTTACCATATTGGTATTTTATAATATGTAATACTTACTATAATTATATGTACTGACTAATAATAACTCTTTGTTTATATTAATGTATATACATTTACATTTTTTTTTTACATTTTACATTTTACACGAAAAAGTGTAAATAATTAACAATATATTAAAACTCAAAAATCAACTAGCATCACAGAAAAGAAAACAATAAAAAATTCACTAAAACCCTAGATTTTTTTACCTAAACCGTAGTGTTTGATTACACCACTTAATACATACTTTCTTATTTATTCATAATTTAAATGTTTTTACCGATAACAATATATATTAATTCTGTCAAATTAAATTTCTCCTGCGATTCTATTTACGGGACTTAATGCCGACCAAATTAACATGGCGTGTGTGAATTTATGAGATTATATTACAGCGATGCGATTGAAGCTCTTTGACGTTCATTGAATCGGGTAAATTATACGTATACATCTTAATGACAACATAATGCGATTATGAATACATATTTATGAAAAAGTTAAATTAAAATTCGTATTCCAACAGCGTTCATTCTCGTATATATTTATCTATGTAAAAATGTTTTGATAGCAAGTAAATAAATAAATATTATTATTATAAGCTGTATTATACATATATTTATATATATATATATATATATATATATATATATATTTACTATATACCTATAGTAAAATAAATTTATATATTTTCTTTTCGAAAATCGTAAATACGTCGCCGTGTCATTGCAATCGATATGAAGTGAAATATACTAGACAGAACAATAAAATTTACATCCACGCCGCGTATAATTCAGAAATAGATGGTAATATCAGGCGTATAAATTATTATAATATACACACGTACGTCAAAAACAAACTTCAGTGTTTAGTACTTTACAGTAGTTAATCTTAATACATATAACTCACCGCGGTTATTATAATCTATATTATATATTATATAGTTATCTACCATATATACTGAACGAAAAAATTAAAATGATTATTGTTAATAAACAAAACCTATATATTAGTTATTATTCGTATATGTATGGAATATGAAAATATTATTAAATCTATATTAAACGAACAATACAAATGTAAGTATACAAAACGTATACAATTACTATATGTATATATATTATGTATAGACATATATGTTATATTGGTCAAATTAAAAAAATTTCCATATCGATTTGACTAATTATTATCGAATTTATATCAATTCTAATTAAAAGATAGACACGATCAATAATAATTATTGATAGGTTAGGAATTAATTATTATTAATCATTAAAAATACAAATGTATTAAAAACTGAGACAAAATGTGTGTAGATGGCTGATACAGTGTAAAAAAACCGTGTTTCGAGATCTTTTACAAATGTTATATTATAATGGCGAAATTCGCAACATTTATGACTCGGCGATCTATATAGTTATTGTAATTATTGCTATTATTACGTTTTTTTTCCGAATAAGATTTTAAATTTTCGGCTTTGAACCCAAACAATTGAATTTATATTCAAACTTACAGAGGGTTATACAAAACATAAAATAAAAATAGGTAAATACCTACTTGGAAATCCGTTTATTTTTTGCCAATTTATTGGGATTTTGCATTTTTTTTTTTATATATATATATATATATATAAATATTTTTCTCACGATCATATAATTTTCAATTCCACTATATCTCTCGGGGTCTGATACAAATAAAACGATTTTATCTACGAATACAGGGATAATAAAATGTAAATATTTTTAAACGAATTGTTTTATTTTATTTTATTACGGTATAATTTTATTATTGTCCACAAGAACGTAAGTTCTTTACAATAAAAATTGGGAACTTAACTCTAACATTCGGCAATAACGAACTGTATCACCAACGTTTTCTCTCACGATTAAATTGTCTGGCACAAATTTTCTTGTAAAATTTTTCGAACACATGTATCTGTATAAATATATATATATATTCTAGACCTCTGTTCTTTGTTGACTCTGTTAAATATTTACATATAAACTACTTAATAATATAATATTAAGATTTTTCACATTATTGTAATAAAAAAATTCTTCTTTTATCGATAATGTGCTGTGTAGATATTTTGTATAGACATTTTCGTGTGAATATCGTCTCTAATTTTATGATAAGTGCAGATCTACGTAGTCTAGAGTTAGATGACTGTGTTGTCATGCGCGCGGTCCTCGGTTCGAATTATTTTGTTGCAAAATAATTTTTTGTATACTCTTTTCAACTTTTTTTTATTCATTATATTATATAATATTATCATGTATATATATTATTAGTATAATCTGCTGTAATTGTCAAGTATAACCATCGAAATTTTGCTTAGAATTTTTAATTTTAATATTTATTAATTTTACTACTCGTAAATATAAACATGAGAAAAAATAGAAAACTTTTAGGATTTTGGCTAATTTTAACCATTGTATTTTGAAGTACATACCTACAATTTTTGAAGAGATGTGATTATTTCCTCTGATACATGCATACTAGAAACAAATAATATATCTATAATATATTCTAAAAGACTATTCCGATAAATTGTCAAGGAGAATTTTATTAGTGTTATGAGATGTGTATATATATAAATAAATATAGATAATATATGAATATAAAAAGATAAATATATATTTATATATACTGAAATTAGAATAGAATTTTCATATATAAAAATATATTACAATATACACCGATGAATATGATAGTTATATTTATATACGAGTAAATAATCAAGTTAAAACTTGGTATGAATATTCTCCTGAACAATATTTGAATATACTGAGGAGTGAAATTTTGGTTCTCAGCTTTTAAAAAAATGAAACTATGTATTCTCAAATCTTCCTTAGTAGCAACTACTAAGATGCCTTAGTTCAGGGTTTACTAGGTCGAATAACTTCGGAGGAAGGGCTAAAAGTAATCGGTTTAAATATGACCCTTTAGGACTAGATGCATGTAGGTAAAGACTATGTATTATATAGTATCGCAATCTGACAGCTTCTACTGAAAATTTATGAACAACGACGGTAGTGTATTGTTTCATAGAATATTAACGTATTACACTGAATATAATTAGGTAGTCACCGTATAGTTTCTTCTCCAAAAAAGCTAGTGTATTGTTCTGCAGAATAATTCGAAACTTCGTATATTGTTATGTATCATAAAAACTAGTAGGTAGATACTCCAATAACTACGTATTTTCTATATCGATTTGTATTTACGTTATATGACTTATCGAAAGCAGTCACGTACGCGCGTTAATCTTTGTGCAACAATTTGGCAAGTTAAAGGTTTGAAATATAAATAATTTTATAACGGGAAATGTTTTATTGGTTACAGTTTTCTCCAACAATTATACTCGTACAATATAGCATATGTGTTCACAGACCAAAAACACAATAAATCAACACAAAATGTTTGATACAAAAATAATAGTAATTCGTGAGACACTGGGCAAGTTAATGGTTTTTATTAACCGAGTTAAGTTTAGTAAATAAAAAATAATAATAATAACTGAATTAAGAGGTAGAGTTAATTAAAACTTTTTATACGTTCATAAATTAATTTAATATATATTTTATATATTTTAAATAATCTTTCTTTTTCTTTTTATAAAATACTATCGGTAGCAGCTCATGGGTGAAATATCTGGTGGTGCACAACTAAAAAATACTACGGATTAATAACAAATATATTAACAATATTATATTATGTTATTTTTTCTAAAATGTCGATAAAGGCACTGTCCTACTGTAATAACAAACTTGATGTCATTCATTTTATTAAGAACATGCCTACATTCGTATAAAAGATAATTCAATTTACTTATGACTATATAACCTAGATAAGTGATATCCTGATAACATCTGCAAATGTGTGGATAATAACTACATAAAATGACAAACATCATTAGGACATATGACCACAAAATAGTTAGATATACATAGTTGGTGGTTCAAACTAGTTTTGTGCGCTATGCTATATAATTTACACAGTATATTTTCCCCGGAAAGGGAATTAAAAACCACTGTGCGTGAGTAAACAGCGTATCGAACATGCATTTTCAAGTGTGCGCAACCGCGGACAGCACTACTGTAGAGCGTCGCGACAGTGGCCGAGACCACTACAATATGTAATCTGTGGCCGCGACCAAACGGCTACCGACAGCCACCAACAATACAGAGGTGCTATGCGTGATAACATATACATTAATAATATTCACGGGCACGACAATTGTATTACTAAAACAGCCATAAATAAATAATAATTTTATAAATAAAAACACTCTAATTTATTGAAATTTTTTGGAAATGTGCGCCTTTGTCCTTTAACACGAGCCGCTACTGGGTATTATTTACATGAATATACTAAACAAGCGCAAAAAAATATTTTATTTAACATTTTATGGCTGTATATTATTGTATCCTACCTTTATCTGCGTCTGAAATCTGTGCAATTCTATGATTTTTTGACATAATATATTGAATCATCGATGGGGAAGTAAAGAAAAATTTATCCTACCGAACTCCAGTCATTCAATTTCATCTGATAAAATTAAAATTAAAATTGATTTTGGTCAAAATATGTATACCATGTTTGGAATTACTAATTAGAATCTAAATTTTGGTTAGTTGGTATACCTATATAATATAGTCTATATTGTCAATCAATAGGAGATAGGGGGATAGCTCACTAAATGTGTTTTTCCTTTAGGTCAATGTCTTATTATTTTAACAAAGTATGACTGAGAAAATAATTAATTTCATATGAGCAAAATAAACGCAAAATTCACGTTAAAAAAAAAAAAATAAATAAATAAATAAAAAATATATCATTGTAAAACTACTAGCTCCCTTGCTAAGTTCAGGATCTAGAAGTATATTTTTCCAGTCAATTTTTTAAATATTTTTATAGTAATATATAACTAACGTTATATTACATTTTTTTTTGGGCCTTCAATCTAAATAAACCCATTTGTACTTCAATATCTGAAAATATGTAATTTTGTTGAAAAAATTTAAATGGTTATGAAAAAAATGTGTTTACGGATTTTCAAGCTGTGTAATTTACGCTCGACACTAAAATTATATCGGAGTACAGTGGTAAAATGTATAAACTCTAAAAAGTGCTTTTTATAGTATTATTTAATTTAGAATACAGTAGATAATATTAATACATCAATTGAATAATTATAAAGATCATGTCCAAGTTTTTCTTTTAACAGTATTAATACAATATTAATATAGATATTATTTTAGTTATTTTGAAACACCAACATATTATACTTCATTTATCAATCGTATGCTATTAATTTACATATTTGAGCTTCGAGACGAGGTGATATAGTGATACCCCAATTAATGACGATAATAATAATAAGATAACGCTTGTTAGTCGTTGAATAAGTACGTTCGTGCGTAAATCGGTCTTTGTTAATAATCGAAATTTTACACCTCCACCGAGAAGAAGGTCATGATGTAATAAATTTATCCCACGAGACTCGTTGGAAAATATGACGACGTTCCCTCCCCAAATATATCCCCTATCCCACATCCACCCAGTTTTACAAGAATAATAATAACGAGCATAAATGTTTTTAGCTAAGTGTTTAAGTTACGGAAGAAGTAACAGTAAAAGAAAATTATTGGTCGTACAATAATTAACCTGTGTTTTTTTGTTTTGTCATTTTAGTTAGATTAGAAAATATCTTCTAAACTATAAATAGAATACAATAGTTCATTATTTTAATTTTTCTTAAACTTAAAAAACTTGACCTTTTCGATCATTAATTAATTGAATACTTTTTATTTCGTGGACCATTGCACCCTTATTATAATTATCAGCTGAATATATTTAATGTAAATCTAAATAATCCTATAGAAAATGTAAATATTTTCTCAGCCATATAGCTCAAAAAGTAATTATTTAGGAGTTTTGGTACTTAATATTACCAAAATAAAAAGTGCATGGATAACAGTGATTGTATCCTTATCTTCCTCTTATTGTTCATGTTTTTTTTTTTGTAATCTAAAAATTTACTAAACAAATATTATAAATTTATGATATTCGTATAATATAATACAGTATATTCAGCCAATATGTTGTCAAAAATCTGTCAAATTATTCCAAATTTTCCAAAATAATTCTAATATTAAATTTTATCAATAAAAAGAAGTTGGTTAGTACGGGGTAGAAGCACTTGGCTCTTTGGGTAAGATACTGCAGGTGATGAATAATATATTAAATTTTAAAGCTATTATAAATCATTAATTTCGATAATACGATTCTGCACGTAACTTTAGTGGAAACAATATATATATATATACAAAATACTATATTGGAATTTATGTGGCCAATAAAAATGACGACGTCAATACACATATAGAGTATATTTAATGAAATTTCAAAGTTTCTGGCAATTCAATTTTCTAATTTATAATAATTTTCTGTCTTTTTTGGTAGTTATAAATGTTATACGTCACCTTTACAGTCGGTGAATACGACTAGTTATTGTTTTCTAATTCATAACAACTTTTCGTGTTATTGCCCAAAATAAGATTTCGTTTTTCGTTACGCTTTTAGCAACTACTTGGAAAATAAAAATTAATTACTCGTATAATAAAGTATAGCTATACCTGCAAACAGAACTCTTATACTTGTATCCGAAATACTGTATACATAGGTACATAGAAGAAGAAGAAGATGATGAAAAAAATTGTAAAACGCTCAGAATTGAAAACCACATTTTTACGATTCTATGGTTGCGCGACGGCCTATAGTGTGATTTAACGAAAAACGGCACCAAAAGTACCGAAAACCTGGGGTTTTTTTTATTGAAATTGACAAGAACTTTTGAAGCCTCGTCGCGCAATAATAGTGTGTACATTATAACATATAGCCGTGTCTAAAACTAAAGAAAATTACTATTCATAAACATAATGGAATACCGGATATTTTCGTCATCGCGGCGCACTCCGAGAAACAATATTGGGACGATATTGTTATTTAAAGATTGCATATTTCTCCACCGCGGAAACCGGTTGTAATTAATCGTGTGCGTTAACCGGCGTTTATTATACAGGATAATGCACCGGAATCAATGCTGCGCACTACGTACCGTTACGTTGGGCGCCAACGCGCCGACGAATTCGGCGACCGGTTTCCATTTGAAAAACGAATAGTAGGCGGTGCCCTGGTAACTGTCGCCGGCCACCACGAACAGCGACGGCAGGCCCCGGGCCGCGGCCGCTCTCCTCTGCGCGGCCACCGCACCGGCCATCCGCGCTATCCCGCCGTAACACCGTGCGCCGCGCCCTAAACACTCGTTCCCCCGGCCGTCCGTCTCCTCGAACCGGCTGTGCATGTCGGCCGCGTGCAACACGACCATTTCCAGACAGGACGACGGGCGGCCGCGGACGACGCACGCCCAGACGGCGAAAAACGCCGCGCACCACGTCCGCATGGCACCGGCGGCGACGGACAACTGCGCGCCGGACCGCCGTTCGATTTGCCCAGGATTTTCCCCGCGATCGTCCATTTCTCATAATATTGTACACGTTATAATTAACACACGATACGATTTCGTACGGTCAAAGAGTATATATAATTACATTTCAATTATATCAATTCCCTTTATTATCTGTGTACAGCGCGACCTACACCACCCGCGTAATTCGTTATCATACGTCGTTATCATCATCATCATCATTATTATTATTATTATTATCATCATTAATATAATTATTATTATTGGCCGAGATGACATTTCTATATCATCGTGCGAGATAACGAAATACACGGGTATTGCACGTCCACGATAGAATCGCGGGTGTCTGTATTAGGATATGCGTATATACGTCGTCCCGATTTCGAGGATCCCGACGGCAAACATTGAACGGAACACTTTCCGTCCCGTTTTCGGCATTATGGGGTCCTCTGATTTTATCGCAGTTTTTGAGGAAACATTACGAATGATCGTTTTTTTTTTTCGCAAATATATGTAGCGTCTACGTTAAAGTTAAAGTTGAAACTAAAATTACCAATATAATGTTAAATTGGAAAATGTTTCGAGACGATATCATACGGTTTGTTCAAAATATTGGCTAAGATAAAAGTAGTGGCGTTTCTAAAATATTTTAAATGCGTTACGAGACAAACGATCTGCATATAGCTACTGACATAATCACTGAACCAAATATCATTGGTAGAATTAACAATATGCAACAATCAAATTTTAACAAAAGAATATTTGTTGAAATAATACAATTTTTATTATTTTAATGTATATATTTTTAAATTTAATAAAAAAATGTGTTTATAATAACAAATTCATTTTGTAAATTTCACAAAATATATAAGTTATAATTTAATGAAAATAATTTGTAAAATTAATACAGATTTTATTATTATAATAAAATATGTTATTAAATTGAAAAAATATTCTGTTTAAATTGATTATTTTAATTAAAAAATGGACGTTTGTTCTACAAAGAAGAAGAAAGAAAAAAACACAAAATAGTTATAATTGAATTAACAAAATCTTTATTAATTTAAATAAATTTGTATTCAATTAGACAATTTTACCTAAGACATTAATAAAAGATATTGTTAAATCAATAATACGTTTGGTTATTTTACTATTAAATTAACAAATATTTTATTTCTAAATCAACAAACATTTTATTGAACGTATATTAACAACCATATTATTAAATTAATCTATATTTTTATTTAAATCACAGATATATTTGGTTCAGTGATTTATTATTAGATTATTATATACAACCCAAACAGAACAAAGTACGTCTCGAGAACTGACCAAAAATGGGAACGGCCCACGTGGTTCCCATGCCGGTACTGGACGGTAATATAATGGTCGTAGACCATCCTAATGTTCGTTGTCCGACCGTTATATGGACTATCTACACAGACCTAACTAGACCGTGTCAATATCGAGTTGATTGAAAAAAAAACTTACAGGCTGACATCACGGATAACATGAAAATACACGTTTTGTGTTGACATTTTGTTTTTATTGTATTCTTCATTTCTATTTATGGACTGCCTTCCCAGATCGTATATTTCTTACTTTTTTTTTTTTACTGTAAATTTCGCAATAATTCTTAATTCCGGCGACTGGGTTCGAACCTTTGACTATTGTTTACTCAACAAGTTTTGTACTCACGCTTAACCGATCGAGCCACGCTTCAGTGATATATAAATATATAGTTGGAATTGTGGGTTCATTATAAATGCTCAAGTAATGGTACACGATTAAAGACACGGCAAAGAAGGGGAAACTTTTTGAATCGCTGTAGCGCATTCAATAACAGACAAAACGGGCTCGGATCGGTGACAAAATGTGTTGTATACTAAGATACATAACATACTAAAAGTCACTTTTTTGTGTAGTTCAAAATCTAATTTTAAATTGCTCATAATTCAAGGAGAAGTGGACCTAGTGGCCTTGTCTACCTCCCCCTTTTGCTCAATGTCCCTGTACATTGGTGTCTATTAAGGGGGTACGGGAGGAACATAGTCCTCTCTGGGTAAAACCAAAATGTGACTATTAGTATGTATTATATATTGAAATGTATAATACACATTGACATCAGTCCTAGTCCGATCCTATGGGCATCTATGCCCTTATATTCTTTCACAGATGGATTCCTCCCAAAAGGTCAAATGTAAGTATATCTAATCGATTTGTTGTTTTCCAATTCATAATATGCAGAGTAGGTACCCGGGTTGTATCGAAAATGTATGTCCCGGAAATCGTCAAAAAAGTACATCCCGGGAGCTGTCTACACGACCTGAATAATTAGCAAATCAATTTTACTCTCGTGTCCAGTCCCGGGAAGGTCTAAATAATTCTCAGCAGGAACCGCGTGCCAAGACCGAAACACGCACTTAACGGGCGACGCTCGGGACGGTCTTTGCTGTTAGGGAATGTGTCTGGTTGACCGGGAACATTATTGAACTCGGCCCGTCTAGACGAGCGTAAAAAATTTGAGAAATCTTATTGATCACACAACATATCGTCACTACATGTGTTTAATATTTTTTGTAAATCGTTATAATACCATTTATATTCGAATTATATATTCTTATTATATTATGTTTCAGAAAAATGATATGACATTGTCTCGAATATTGTTTACCTTTTTCAAATCGGTAATAGATATTCAAACATTAATTTTAACCTAGATGCTAAACTTTGTGCTTTATGGAATTATAATTTCGCCGTACTTCCTCATATTATGGTATTGACAGAAATAATATAACAAACATCCTATAAATATAGTATATACGCCTATAGTACATACATGCAAATATAATGTCAACCATTTGACGTAAAATGATGCAATGCTTTCAACGAAGTGCCTATTTAATAATAAATTGGACAAAACTCACTTTCATATACGTACCTACACATTAATCTATTCGACATAATACTTTTTTGACAGTTGAATGAAAAAAAGGTGTAATTGAAATTCGTAAGAATTCTAGGAATTGGATTTCAATACATTTGTATCTTTTTTTTTTAAATTATAAAATATGCGTTTCAAATAAATATATACGATTTTCAAAATATATATATATATATATATATATATATATACATATATATATGTTATTTTTTTTCAGTATTGGAGCTTTTGTTAGTTTTAAACTTTTGAAATAAATAAATATAAATGTTTAACAAGATTTAACATCTAAATAACAAGTTCTTATTTTATTTTATTCGATCAACGACGAAAAATATATAATTAATTTTAAGTTTATTTTTTATTTTATACCTATAAAAAATAAAATAATTTGATTATTTTAAGTACGTCATACCTTTTTCAAGATTATTTAGGTCACAAATATCTTCTTTAATGACATTAAATACCAATTCGTAATAACTTAGTATAAGTTAACAATTACCATAAGCCCAAAATAACAAAAATTGTTTTTGGTTCTCGTTCAATATGACGTCAATATATAGTTGTTGAAATACGTATAGGTACGCAGTTAAAAGTGTATTATTTTTGTGCTTTCGGGTATATTATTTATTATATTAATTATAGTATAATATTCACAAATGCTGAAATGTGTTTTAAAATAAATTAGTTTTTAATATACAATTTTTCGAAGCGGATTTTAATCCTTAAATGGTTAAAGGCCTTCCAAGTTACTTCACAAATTATGCCAAAAAAAAGAAGCACACGGTTATATATCTAAATATATAAAAAAATGTTATTGATGTATTAAATATATAATTGTATATTACATTATACCGTAGTTAATATTATTATTATAAATAACAACAAACTAGGTACGAGTTTAATAATAACATTTATAATTATATCGAATTGTCGTATCATCGAAATTTAATCTAAATACCCTTCACAACACCCAATTGTTACACCACAATCACTTATATAATATCGTTTAAAATTTGAATATCTACACAACATGTAACTATATACCACATGGTGTTATTTTATTAGCAAATTGTATCTACGCCAATGCGGTTATACTAGCCAATTTCACAAAAAAATGTAATGATTCGTTTCGGACAAAAAATTTATATTCGATTTATATTCAATTATATTTAATTTATATTCAATTATTATATTATATTAAATTCGAGTACTTACTGTACCTACGTAAAAATAAGAAAATAATTAAGCTACTTAGTTCACCATAAAAAAAAAAAAAAAAAAATGTTTCCTTTTAAAGAAAAAACGATCTTGTCGTCGTTTGTAATGCGTTTTTTTTTTTTTTTTAAATATCTTTTGGTCGCAAACACTAGAGCGGTATTTCGGGATTAACAAAGTACAAAACAAAAAAAAAGCAGCCCTAGGTTTTTGTTTTTTTTTTTCTTCGCTTCAGCACATTGACCTCTCTTCGTCGCGATATTCCCTGAGTGCGATAGCCTGGAAACAATAGCAACTGCGTTTCATAAATGAAAACCGCACGCGAATTTCATCGTATTTCGAGGAAGGTTGACTTCTCTCCCTCATGGTCCGGAATGATTCGTTTACACGGAAAAACAACACGAGACATGGACCAAAATAAGTGAGGTTATAGTTGAGTTGTACCTCTGACTATATACCTTCAACAGATTGTTTTCGTGACCTCCTCCTCGTTCCCGTCGACGACCACAACCGCAGTCGTATTTTTACGGTAGTATATAAAATACTTATATAAAGTATAATATCAACAATAAATGTGATTATGTTTTCGACGGTGTGTTTACAAAACAATACGAGTACACTTGGACGGTATAACACACATACGCTGACTTACTAACATATTGTATTACTCGAACTTCACTTTGGGGTTGAATAGGAGTAAATTGCTCGAAAAGGTCTAGTGACTCGTTTATGGTTCGGAAAACATAATGGTTTTCTGGTTTTAAGCTGCGTTAGTCGACAATACGTGTTCGTTTGTTTTTTTTTTTTTTTTTTATTTCGCCTTGTTTACCGGTTACCACATATTAGCTCTATAATATGTAATATTGATATTTCAGAATAATAACAAATAATGATTATTGATGACAATAGTAATAACTCGAAAATAATTCAATAAAGATAGATATTTTTATATAATAATTGCACTTTAAAATTACATTTTTCAAAAATAATCTCGAATCGATAATGTAATTAAATATATTTTCTAATTAACCGCTATAATTCACTTATTCTGTTATATACTAAGATAATATTTGTTATATACCTATGTTATATTATACAATTAACAAACAACTAAAATCATGTTGAAATCACTAAAACGATTTTCTCGAATAGGACCGTTAGTTTTTCAATCTTAAACTTATTATTACCGTACGAGTATATACGTTATTGTCGTTATTCTTGCTTTCTTTCCGTGTATATATATACGTATAAATTAAAGCTTAAGGCCTTAATGAATTGTATTTAATAGTCCAATAAATAGTATTCTTCTACTTACTGAAATTTTAAGTACCTACCAACTTTTCACCGTAATGTCAGATCTATTCGATCCATACACTGTATTTGAAAAATAAAAAAATATATTAGCCATATTCTTACCGACCAAAGACATATTGGGGAAAATTGTTGTTCTTTATACAGGGCGATAACACCAGTGAATAAATCTACTTATTTACGAGCGGAAACGAGAGAGAAATATTTTTTCAAATACATCCAGTGACCCGATTTAAACTTTGTCAATATATTTGTATTCATTTATATTTTTACTAATATTTAATAGTTTTACAACTCAATACATTTGTAATTTCAAAAATGTTTAAAATTATTATAATTTTAAGGCTCGTTAAATTAAAAAAAAATATATTATTCATACATAACTCAGAAGAGAGGCTATTATTGAATTGCGTACATATATATATATATATATTAAAAGCATAATCAATCGGACATCGGGAAGTACGTAAACCAATCGGACGCTTATGGGTGTCTAAAACCGCTAAAAATATGGGGTGCTCCAACGGGCCTTAACAGAAAATCCGCAAAAATGGATTTTCTGTTTAAATACGTCACGTTGAGCGTAAAAACTTTCCCGCGGTCGGCGGGCGTACATAAATAATTCAATGATGTTCTCCCTGCCCGGATACCCGTTAAATAAACATAAAACTGTGGGCGGCGATGTCCAAACGCGTTTGTTATTATTCCGCCGTGTGTGCGTGTACGTATAAAAAACCACAGTTAACACACGCGGCCAGTGTGACGTGTAATTTTACGAAACTTATACACGTATGTGTCGACAGTATATTATAATGTGCTGAGTGAGATATGTAATATTAAAGTTTATCCGCTAAAATATTCTCCGGAAATGAATGAAATGCGTAGGTGTACGCTTGGTAAGTGCACTTATTTATTCATGTCAAAGCCTTTCTCGAGCCCAACGTTTATAAAAGTGCCACAATCGAAATGAATTACCATAAGACATAATACACCATAAAGATGAAGTGGATTCTCGAAATGCGTATCGTGCGTGTGCGTATCAATTATGGATTAACGGCGGGGCGAATCGACATACTATTAGTGATGGGCAAATTCGGTCTTGGTCTTTCAAAATTGCAAGACCAAGACCAAGACCAAGACTGTACTAGAACTAGCAAGACCAAGACCAAGATTTTACTATTTCATAGAATGACTGAAATAAAAATGTATGCAAAACCAAGACCGAGACCAAGAATGCTCATAATACAAGACCAATACCAAGACCAAGACTTGACTGCAAGACCCTTGCAAGTCTTGCTTTTAAATTAAATAAAAATTAATTCATTAAATACGTTATTTATTGCATTTTTTTTCTTGGTATACATTATTTATAATTCCACACCAAATCTACAGATTTCTCGTAATGCAATCATCAATATCCTATTGCAATATTTTTGGAAATGATTATCGTTTATCGAACATATGGGTAAACAGATATTCTACTATTTCTTGAAAGTTTGGTGTTATCGAAAACAGTCAACTACAAAGGTACCCACCAAATTTTTTCTTGTAAATGGAGGGAGGGGTGGAATTACCCCTATTGCTCCCTGTATAAATAAATTATTTATTCTTATTTATAACTTTGGTAAATAAAAAAAAATCAAGGCTGCAAGAATTTTGCAAGACCAAGACCAAGACCAAGACTGACTTCTACTGAGACAACATGACCAAGACCAAGACTGCCATGGTCTTGGTCTTGGTCTTGCTTTGTGCATCACTACATACTATATTAAACGTTTCTAAAACGATGACGACGACAATTGTTATAATTTGGAGATGCGACATATAAGTACTCTAATACATTTGAACGAGTATTATGAAAATATTATGAACTATGTTATGATCGGTTTTCCGGTATGTACAGTATTTAGACGGACGTATTTATTATATATTTTTGGGAACGATGTAGTGCGCCAAATTTTTTTTTTTTTTTCGACGCACAATTATATATAGGATTGACGGATGATCCGCAGACGAACAGAGGAGATGGCCTATACAATCAGATTAAATATGTATAATAACGGATGATGGCCGTTATGTAATATTGATAAGCCCAAAGATTCGTTTCAATTCTCTTCATCCGGTTAACTATATATATATATTATCTCATGAATATTGATGGTCGGCAAGTGAAGTCATCGTCTTATACACGTGTAAGCCTTGGATAGGATCAAGGGGATTACGTCCGATCGGACAATTATGGATAAGCGGCCATCCGTAGTTTTTCAATTAAAGTAAAAGTTTCGGTCATCGGAAAGTTTTAGTCCCCTAAATCTAATCGGTTGTCTCCAATGCCATAGGGGAGGGGAGACGGTGTACGAAACGAAAACAAGTATTTAGCGTCTTGCGAAACTTTAAATTGGGATATTGACGAGAATTTCCGAGTAGTTTGCAAACGATTAAAATTCCAAATTTATATTATTAGCCAGATGTCCCCTGAACCGTCGATATGTATACGTACCTACTACAAAATATAACACTGGTCGCTTATGAGCGGGGAAAAAAAAAAAAATTATTCCCATCTACGGCGCTTTACCGCATATTTTATCGCCGCGAAAACCCCTTTATCACGATGCTTCTGGGTATTATATAAACGTATATATATATATATATATAAAAAAAAATTACTAAACTACTTTACCGGTAGCGGAAATATATATATATTAAATTTATGGTTGCCGTTATCTCTTTAAGAAAGTTTGTGGCTAAACATTTAACTCACTCTGGGGAGATGATTTACCGGCGCCATTTTCGCCGGCAATATTATTACGACGTTAAAACATTCTCCACGGGTTATTGCGGCGTGTCGGCGCGGTACCTATATGTGTACCAAGGTAATATTAAAAGGTAAACTGTTCAAAAATCCAAAGCTAATGTTGTCAAAACAATCGCGTCCGATATCGAATAACTGAATTATTATTTAAGAATGCATTTACCGTCGAATTATTATATTGTCGACCACATTAACTAGTGATAGACACTATATCGAATAGTCAGTACCGAACTGTTCGATAGATACCTACTTAAAAACTTTCGATAACTTCAACTATCGATCGATAATATCCGAACTGTTCGAATAGTCCGAACTATTCGGTTGGTTCGAACAATTTATTTATTTAATTATTATTTTATAATTTATGATATTGTGTTGAATAGTTTAATAATATGTATTATAGTATTAATTATGTAAAATATGAAATGCGTATATTTCTACACTATCGGATAATTCGATTTTTTTTAGAATAAAAACTTTTTGGAGCTTATACAATTTTAAACGATGAAAACAATAGTGGAATTAGAACTTGATGGTAGGACAAGTATAAAAGTTATTTATAAAAAAATTTTATTTAAAATTTACTCCGTTTTACTTATATATTCGATCATACATTTAATACAGTGTACGTCCTACGTAGTCTAATGTTGAAATGCGACGATATATACCGAGCGAATTTCGGTTCAATACTGTTGACGTCGACTTTATAGTCTCACTACAATGCGACAGATTCAATTAAAAAAAAAAAAAAAAATCAAAACTGACAAAAGTATCCCAAGTCATTATGGCTTCGCGTATTGGTGATTTATAATAATTAGAAATTTCAGTTCTGTACGAGTTTTAAAAAGGAAATTATTGTATATTTAGTATTTACTACTTGTTCCGACTATTCTGTAGATCTCCTAACTATTCGTTTGGTCCGAATTATTCGATAATACCAACTATTGGGTATTTTAATCGGTACAATTTGTATCGAATTATTCGATAGTTTTTGTCGAACTATTCAATGGTTTTTGTCGAAAAATCAGCATTCGGTAATGTAAAACTATTCGATAATTTATGACGACTAACGAATACTATAATTCAATAGTGCCCATCACTATAATATTAACGTCATCGTATTTAAATTCTGGAAATTAATTGCGGCCAAAATGCTAGCTGTAAAAGCGATGATACAAGGTCGGCAGTAAAGGTTCGAAGGGTAAATTCCCATCCACCCTCTAGCGTTTATATATAGTTAGCACTGTATTTTAACAAACGCGGTTATAAGTCCCTTTGTTCCTATCCCTGTTCGTCATATAATATTCATGTTAATATAATATTTCACTCCACATCACTTCTATCTATATATCGGTCATGGCTACATTAAATATATATATATATATATATATATTTATATAAACACGGAATATCCGACAAAGGGACAGAACAGGGTCTTACACGCATGTGTACACATATAGGTGCATATTTACAATCGTATGGGATATAAACAAAAGGACGGACATAATGAAAACGTCCCCTTAGTTATCGCCCCCACCTTTTACGTCATAAACATTTAATTAAAATCGGCTACACGGAAATTCCTAGTGGGAAACATGAACATTACCGAACCGATACCGGTACAGATTGTTATGAATATCGAATGGGCACGTATTATTATCAAAAATGTATTAATTAATTTAAAATTATTGATTGACCCCGCAACCCCGCTCATTCCATTTTAACATTTAATTATGCATATTTCATCGGGTCTTATATTATAACGTATTATAGTATACATGTATGTACTTATAAAATTACAATATGATTTTTATATCACTGTATGCAGTAGAAATTAGAATATAAATAACCCGTTTCTTTGACATTTTTATTCAGCCGATACTTTAGGCCCAATATCAATCGTCCATGTACGATGGTTTGAGTACCGATACTTTAATACAATCGATATAAATGATATACTCGCTCGTTATAATGAGCAATTATAATTAAATAAATGAACGACAATTAATGAAAACTACGAAGTATACCTATTTAAACACAATACTTCCTATTATTTATATTTGAGTACCCGTGGATAATTTATTTAAATAAAACAAGACCCAAATCCACAAACAAATTTTATTATAAACAAATACGTATTTCGGAAACAAACTTCAGTGTTAAACTACTACTGAGTCTTTCGGCGTGTATACATTCCCTATACATTTTACATTATACATTTTACCATACTTTCACTATACTTCCTCCAATATTTGAATTATTTATTTACGTGACGATATAATATACAAACTTTTTTTTTTCAATTAAGAACTGTTATTCAGATGATTTTTTGATTTCCGTAGAAATTTCAAAAAATGTTTGTTTAAAATTGAGTGGACACTGGTCATGCATCATAAATCCTAATTTCTAATAGATACTTATTATATCGGTATACATTCATCGTCGTACAAATTATAATGCAGCTATCATGATTTTAAAAACTTTACGAATTGTTTATATTTTTTACGGTAGCAACACATTATTTTCACATACGAATATTACAATCCATCAACAATGTTGTCATTTAACTTTAAAAATATACGCATATTGTTTTATCTCGATTCTACAAAAATACTAGTTATTCTTAGCGATAAATATGTTTACATAATATTATATATTATAGATTCGGATATATATTTAATTACTTGTAAATGTATTTTTAATTAAACAGGTAAGAATAAAACGTAAATGAAAATAGAAACGCAACAATATAATAAATGAAGACAATTCGTATTTTTACGGTTTACACATTATATTCGATATTTCCTTTCGAACAAAAACGAATTTTATATGTAGGTACCTATACACGTTTGATGCTATGATAAGCTTACGATGGAATAAACTTTGAACAATGTGATGTAATTTAAACAATAAACTGCTTTGCACTATATTCTTATCGGAGAATATGACAACTTTATTAATATCTATGTACTTCGACGCGTGTCCAATAATATAGAAATAATAAATATATATATATATACTATATTTTCGATATCAATACATTTTTACAGCATGGTTTGCATTTTGATTCGAGAGTATTCTCCAAACTTTCAAACTGTTATTGCTTATAATATTTTTCTCCTCCGAAACACGTTATAACGATTTATTTACGGTTTCTTGGACGAGTTGGTGCATACAAGTAGTTCGGTGTTTCTATATAAATATTATTTTGAGTCGTATAATGTAAATATCGATTTTCTACTCATTAATTCTAGTAATTTTCGAGTTTAGTATAGAAAAAAATGTCTACATACAAGTATAACACATATGATTCTAAATTTAAAATCAAATTAAATTCAATTCGTGCATAACGCATAACCCTAATCATCCTTAAGATTAAAATATAGCGTATAGATTATAAATCATTGTGTAAACATAGGCACTACCTGTAAAGCCTTTAAATAAGGTTTATTTTGGAAGGATAATTTTCATTTTTATATCTCGTCCTGAATATCGTACCGGGTAAATAAAATTTTCTAGATTTTAAAAATTTACATTTTCAGTAGGAAATTGTAAAAAATATTTTCCGAAAATTTTATTGGCCAAATGTCAAAACCATTCAAGTTAGTTTTTATTTTGTAAATATTAAGTATTTTTGTGGCTATTGCATGTTACAAAAATATTTAAATAATGAATTATCATAATAAAGATTCTTTGATTAACATAATAACTTACTTAACTTGTGATAATGATGTTCAACTAATCCTAAATGGCTAAATAATACTTCTTTTATCTTACAAAGAGCGAGAAACGTCCAGATTTGTCTGTGAATAATTATGGTAACTCTACCTATAAGTTTTTTACATACCTAAATGTTATTCAAAGTTTTAATGGTCGTTAGCATTTTATATTTTTAAAAAATACACATCGAATATACTAATAATAATTGACGTATTTTTGAACAACTTGAAGTAAGTTTCAAACAACGTATTTATCCGCTAGGAACGCATATGTCAAATATGAAACTTTTTGAATATTTTATACGTATAACAAAATTATAATAATCGATCGTCATTCATTAATTCATGTGGTTTAAACATATTCATTCAATATGATTTTGACGACAAATCACTGTGTCAAACGTGCAGAATGTATTATACAATAAATGTAAAATAGGTCTTTTTAGTGTATATTTAAAATTAATTTTTCATTTGGAAATTTATTAGGTATAATAGATTAAACAAATCAATTAATTTATTTCGGATAAATCGCATCATATAGGTTGTCGATGAATTCATAGATATACATTTGATAAAACATAAATGCAATTAATTACGGTAATAAACATTGAAAACCCAGCTTTGATTGAATAATATGTAGATATAATTAGTGAGCTCAATACTTTAGTCGAACGTGACATTCGAGAACACAATTTTATTGGAATAGGATCTATCTAAAAATGGAATTTATTTCATTTTCCAGTCTACTTTTTGAACACGTTTTGCTTTGAAATTATACTAAAAGTTTTTAATTATTTTATTATTTTAAAATCTGATTTACATAGAGGAACATTTGTCAACTAGGTAATACAATTTTATGGCAACTTGTATATGAGATAACTCGGAAATTAAACTATATTTAGCTATTGTTTCACGTATATATAGATATATATACTTAACATTTAAATAAATCGATTCTTTAAATATATATACGTATGTCGTATATACAAAAAGTTCAATTTAAAAACTACTTTGAGAATAAATGTATACAGGTGCACGTACCAAAATGAAAAAAAATCCCGACCAATTATTTTTGTTTTGTCTTTCCGTATAAATTGTAAACATTCATGGATACTATATTGTAAGTATAAAATATATATATATATATATATACATAGTATAACATATATTTTGTGAAGTATACTCGTGACTAAATTACAGTTACTATATATTAACAATTATTATTTTAGTATTGTAAACTTTGTTAAATATTTTGACTACCCAGTCTCTCAATTTTCTAAAATATATTTGTCGATTTTTTTTACGTATAGTTATAAACTAAATACAAGTAATTATATATTTTTAGTACAATGTAATTTAATTTATCCACTGTATATTACAAAACAATTATATTACTATAAAATTGCAATTTATAATACCGACCGCATATTTTGTTCAATAAATTACTGCGTGCACTGGAATTTTACTATATATAAAAGTAGAACAATTGGATTAGTTTGATGAATTAATATAATTATCAGTTACGTGTTAATATATATACGCAACATATCTGCACGTATTATATATATATATATATATTTTTTTTTTTTAATTGTCATACCCGAAATATCTTTGATACCTTTATAAAATAGTGTGTTACATTTTATATTACTATTAATGTTTTATTAATGCCTATTTCATATACGAATAAATCGATCAATTTATTTATTTTTATTTTAAGAAAAATGTATAAAATAACGAAACATTATTTTAACATGTACCTTCGTATATAAAATAATTTTGAAATGTGTACCTATTCGCATTATGATATCTTTTTTCGACACTTATTGTAACTCTATACGTTTAAAATAATAATAAACAGAAAATATTATTTAAAGTTTACCCATTTATATAAATGGTAAATATCTATATATCTATTATTATATTTAACAAAATTAAATATTTGTATTTTAATTTGAACATTTAAAAACATATAGCTTATTTCAACCGTGTTCTATTTACACACATGAAAGTTGTGTATATATCTTGTTAATGAAATTCACCGGACATATATTTTTACCGCAGAAATAAATTTAAAAAAAAGTCATCACTAAATATTATAAAATTTAAATATTATAAAATTAATAATGAAAACTAAGAGATTATTATCACAATTCAATAAATTTATTAAACTCCCTACTCAAAAGAGTCGAAAGTTGACGATTTCAAATTGACATGTTTTATTCGGGTCTTTGGAACTATCCATAACTTTCATATATGTATATATATATTGCTGTTCTTTTTTTTATTCCTGCCGCCTGTTGACCAGCCCTTTGGGTATATTTATACACATGCGTCACAGAAGTTTGACCGATCTCTGCATTAGACTACACTGTTATATTATACCGAATGACAGAGCATCAATCACACTATAAGTCAAAGGATGGAGTCGGATTTTTTATTTATTATTATTTTTTTTTTTTGTATTCCAGAATTATTTCATCGGGAACAGCGAACTTTTATTGTATTCATGAAACACCCTATCCCGCTTCAATACAAACATTTTTTTTTCTTGGAAATTATTATGTTAGTAGAAAATTGTTTATACATGCTTTTAGATGCTTTTTGTCGGAAAAAATAAAATGGTGGTCCATAAGGGTTTGATGTACTTCGTTCGTCGGTAGGCGTATTTGTTAAATATAAAAGCAATGTTATATAATTTCTTTTGATAAACCGAATATGAGCGAAGCACTGTATTGTATTATTTTCTGATATATTACGATTTCCCGTTGTTTTTGGTATATATTTCCTTAATGTTTACAGAATTTATGAGGAAATTATGAGGAAATTACCTAAAAAATCCTACTCGACACCTTCTACCAAAGAAAGTGTACCAACAAGCATACAGAAAAAAAAAAATCAAAATTCAAAATTGTACAAAAATTACTAAAAAAAATGGTCGAAAACTTTTTAAAATGTTACAAATTCAATATTGATAGTACGATCAATAGTATACAATAGTTACTGTATAGTAAATATTTTGTGTAAATTTCAAATTTATTTAATTTTAATTTTCTTATTTTCTGATTTTTTAATTACATTTATATAGTATCACTAAATCATTTTTATGGTTTTCCATTACATAAAAGAAAAATACTGAAAAATCTAAAAATATCTTTCCACAAAAATTCCTATTTAACTCCTCTACCCAAGGACGTATACACATATACATGAAAATATATACGTAGGTATATAAGTTGGTAACCATGAAAATTGTTTATGTTGTTTTAATGTTTTCCAATTTATACTATTTTTATCAATATCTGTAGTTTCTTGTTACGTTTTTGAAAACTACCAATAAAATCCAAAAATACGTTTTTAACGTACTACGTAATTCGAATGAATTTTCTACCAAAAATCTCACTACGTAAAATCTCCTGCTTTAATCTCTTTACTTTTTACTAAAAACTGTAGATATATAGCGTGTAGGTACATATATAAAAAAACCACATTTTGTTTTCATTTCAAACAACGGCACTCTTATTGTAGCATTTTTTTATAAAATTAGGATCAGTTTATTTATGTTTTTTTTTAATTTTTTTTTTTTTATTGAAATACCTACTTGATAATGTGAACTAATAAATAATTGGAAATAAAAAATTTTAATATAGTTGGCACATTTTTATGACATCTTTTTGATTATTTTCTGCTGTTCAAAGTTAATTTTTTTATTAATTTTAATTTATAAAATTATTTTCAGCTAATACAATAGAATTATAGTAGTGATACATAGATCACGTGGAGTGGAGTGCGGAAAAAATGTTTTTTTTTTTAATTTTCCAAACATGGTCACCCTAGTTTAAATAAAATTTTAATTATGCAACGTGTCGTTATGAATTTAGTGTTTAAATACAATTTTAAAAGTGGTACCTATTTTCGTTTATATAAATACTGTATAATTAAGTCATTTATTATGTAATAATTTCACGAAAAGTTCTGAAATCTTATACATATTTCGTTTCGTTTAACTAAATAATTCTTACGCTTTTTGAACAAACTTTATGCTGAAACGTACGAAACGGTATATTTTTTATCAGGGTATATATTATATTATATGTGTAACTATTTAGGTACGGGTACCTATATACATATATTATAGTGTATTATGTATTACATCTTTTCGTAATTTTTGAATAAATTTTTTTTTCTCACTTTTATGGCTGATAGGATAACAATTTTTTTAAATCTCGTTGAAAAACTTTCATAAGCCGATTACAAAGTTGTTCTACTAAAGATAATATTTTGTCATTTGAGAGATATTTCCAGTCATATATAAAAACGTATATGTGTATGCGTTTTTTTTTTTTTTATATATGTAATTTATATATACGCTTGAAACATGGTTTGAGGGTAGTTTGAAAAAGTGAGACGAATAATAAAACCGTAAGAGACTAAAGTATATTTTTTGAATTATTTTGTGTGATGTTAGTACCACTATGTATATAAAAGGTCACCCTATTGGATAATATATAACCTCTCCCAACCATGCGTGCACAGTGCACACCAAATATGGTTTAGTTTATATTATAGTACTGTTTACTTGTCGTTGTAACACGTTCTTATTTTTATCAGTGCTAGCAATTCCTAAACGAATGTTTAATAGATTGCAAATCTTGATAAGTAAATCGTTTATTTTTTTTGTTTAGTGTTTTAAGTCAAAAACAATAATTTTAAAATTTTTACCAAAAGTCAAGTTAATATAGTTACTTTTTCTCAACTGTGTGCCCTCTCACTTTCATCGTTGAAAATTGAAATATATTTATTTACCGTTATTATGAATAATACATACACTGTATACCTGTTGGCTGTCATATCTAATTGATGGTATTAAATAATTGTCATATTAATACAGTTTTAAAAATATATTGTGATTTTATTTAATTACGATTTAAAATAAAAACCAATCCACAATATACAATTATGTGAGTTTTTTGTGTTCGTAAAAATAAGCAATTAAATATTGCCTCTTATGATGATAAATATTTGATACAATCTTCCATTAAGAAATCCTAAATTTACCGTAGGTTCGAATACATTTATTTCAATAATTTAAAACAGCGACGTATATTGACATTATAGCTGTTTGTTTAGCATCAGCCATAATATTATTTATATACAGGGGATGCCAAATACTTTGGGTGGGATCTAAAATGTACGTTCGTAAAATATTATGTTATTCAATGAATTTAAACATTCTCCTCGAAGTATTATTATTATTGCAAATACTCACATAAAATTATAGAGTGAAAAAATATACCAATGAGAAAATATCAAAACAGAAAATAAATAAATATACGAATAATCCACTGTATAAATAATAATAAAATAATGACGATTATCTACTTATAGCATTATTTTATATAATAAATTCAATAGACTTATGTTTTTATATGTAGATTGTTAATTTTTTATTAACAATCTACATATTATATATTATTATTAAATAAATATTGAATTAGGTTTTGAAATATACAATTTTGAATCATAATATTAGTAATATATAATACTAAGTATAAAGTAAAAAAATATATTTATACTTGAATATATTTTTGTAAATTTATTAAAATAAGTATGTAAATAATTTAAAATTATATTCTTAACTAGAGAATATTATCTTTCAAATATTTCTTTGCGTTTATATTCTATATAATGATATATTCTTATGTACAATACAATCAAATTGATGATTGATACTATATGAAATAATTTATATCAACCTCAAATTGAAATTTGTAATCCAATTTTTTTTTTTTTTTTGCTCAATATTAGTTAAATGTACCAACAATTATATTTCATGATTGCGAGTGATATTCGAATATTCTCTTAATGGCCACAGTTTCAACAACTGTAAGCCGAAATAAGTGATCTTGGTTTTATATTTGTAAAATATAAAATGTAAAATTACAGTTCCTCTAACTGTAATTTTGACCAAATATTGACCACATATGTTGTTTACAATGCAATGCGATTATATTCTTAAATTGGTCTACTATCACTGTATATTGTATAGGTATATGTTTTGGTTAAACCCCTTTTTAAACATGGTGCCATAGTTTGGTCACCGTACACTGGTAATTATCCGTTGATATCAAAGCGTATTGATTGGGTCCAGAATAGATTTTTAGCTCCGTCGTTGAATACAAATTACATAACTATATGATCTTGTAAAAAGGTTCTTGGGATAGGCATAAGATGAAATACGTTTGGATATCGGTGTTTGGAATACGCTTTGTATGGGGCTGGTTTAAAGAAGAATAAATTTACCTCAGCTGCTTCGACAAATTAGTATTCGTATCTCAACTAATGTATCTAGGTACGAGGCTTTCTTTTATAAGTCAGTTCAAATATAATAATTGTGGTCATAATGGTCCACTAGATTGAGGTATATCTACGTGACTGTAATAATATACCTAATAATAATTTAGTACGAAATCCATTATTGCGGTTTATATGTCATACTATATATATATATTCTTATCTCATGGTATCTATATACTTTTTACAATATCAATAGATATTGTTAATTTTTCCAAAATATGGTTGGCATTACTTTAAATAAAACAAAAAAAAAAATGAATCCATCAATCAAATTAAATAATATATTCGTACGTATTAACAGTATAAAAATGACATATTTTAAAAATACTTAAAAAGATAAACTTGTGTACTGTTATACGCGTTCTCATTCTTAAATGTTTTTATGTGTTTTATTTGTATGATTTGTTCATGTTTTTTTCCCTAATAAATAATAAACTAATACTTGTTTTATCTTATTATATGGGTTTTAATGTTGACACACATAAAAGTCAAACTTTCTACACTCGCATAATAATAGTTAACTAAACATATACATGGAATCCGTTAAAATGCTATGTAACTTGTTACAGTCTTGTTATAGTAACATAGTAAACGAGCAACTGTGATGGACTATGGTATGTTTAAAATGTTGTTTTAACAAGAATGTATTTACCCCTTTTTATTAAACTTGCTACGGCTAAGAAGAGTTTATTCGTTTCAAATAAATTAATTCAACAAGAACGCCGAGAACCAAAAATATAATTAAGACTATTATAATCGTTTGTAAGTCGTATAAAGTTCTGGATTAAAAAATTAAATTTCATCATACAAAATTAATATAAATTCTCGACATTCTTTTGAAAATCTCGTTAAAAATTTTTTTTAAAAATACTTTAAATTCATAAATACAATAATAACAAAAAGCATATATTATTTAATTTTTATATTGGTATCTATGCTGTGATGAAAAATAATTTAAATATTTTAACATTTACCTTTCGATATACCTATATATTAGTATTATTTTTTCATTTCAACGTTTACAGTATTCTTATATATTTATATATGTAAAAAAACCATAATAATAATCATCAAAAATGTTATTATACTTGTGTATGATTGACTCATGGACTGATACCCGACTGAAAGTACTACTGGTTAAGATCCCGTAATATTCTGTAAATCACCACCAGAAAATAACCGGAACCGGTAGTCCAAATTATGAAGATTGTTATTTTACTTTAATATTACGTTATTAATTGTTACTTTACTTTGGTGCGCGGCCCGTATTGAAAATAAATAAATAAATAAAGAAAGAAAGAAATAGTTATTATGATATAGGATTTTTTAAAATTAGCTATTTAAAGGTCAAAGGGCATTTAAAAAAAAAAAAATAATACAAAATATTAGTATACCGAAATTTCACTCAAAATTATTTTAAAGAAAGAAATTGCTTTCAAATTCAATATATCCATCACCAGTATTCTAGCTGACGAGCGAAATACTTCCACTCTCTAGGCATTCTAGGCAATATATTTTTCACCCCTAAAGTATTTCAGATGAACAGGTAGATGAAGTATATGTAATCCGAAAATTGGACGATATAATATTTTCGGATTTTTATATGACTTCGAAGTTCGAACATTGCTTCGATCGGTTTTCGCCGGTATGTACCGGACTTCGCACACCGTAACGACTACACCATAAAAATTGATGAATTTATATTGATCAATCTAAAATGAAAACAAAATTTTTTTTTAAATAAATAGGTATACCGCGTACGGTAGGGAGAATTAATAAAAAAAAAATGTGCCCTATAAATGCTATGATAAAAAAGTATAAAAAGTTTTAGCATTTTATGTATAAGATTATAATATATACCGCTGATTTTATGATAATTATCAACAGTCTTTGATAAGCATATATTATAGAAGTAATGGAAGACTAACTAATGTGTATTATTATGTTCTTATGTTCAGACTTTGTAATAAGCAACACGATACTCGAGAACTGTAACAAATCATCCATCTCAGTCTACATTAATACTCATATGACGGTTATACGTCACTATATTAATTATATTCATATATATTATAAATATACGAAAAATTGGACCACGTCATTGCGACAAATTAATAGATAAAAATCAAAAATATTGAATATTGTAATCGGTTTATGTGATGGCGGGTGAGATATTGTGAAAATATGCAAAATACGAAGAAAAGGGATTGTTGAAAAAAAAAAAAAGAATTTGTATATGGTCATAAGGATGCAGGGAAGAGTGATTTGATATAGATGAATATTTTACTATGCTCGTCTTCGTCCTTTCCTTCTCTATTGCAGCACGTAGCCTTCTCTCCAGACTTCTCCTTCGAATCGACTATAATGTTGGAAGGTTATAAGATTATAAGGTGAAGGACGAGTAAAAAAATAAATACAGAATATAATAAAAGAATAAAGTAAAGGCTGCTGAAAGAACGTGATGATGACGATGACGTGGTGTGTGGCATAGTGTCCTGTGGGAAAACATTCTGTCAGCCATGGGTTGACGGAACAGATAATGATGGATGAACGATTGTGACTATGTCGTATTTCCAAGGATATTTCAAATATTAATTAGGTTTCTCCATAGATTCGCCCTAAAAAATGGTAACAAGTGGCCAGTATGGTATCATCATTTTCGGATTAAACTCCGTCGGCGATAGCTTATTCAAATATTTTCACAATTTTCCCATGAGGTTATAGTGCAAACGACTAATGCTCACACAATAATATTTACATTGCCATTTTCGAATTCATTTTACAACGCTAACGTTCGTTTTTTCAGACGATTTTCAAGTTTTCAAAATATTTTGCAGTTATTAAAATATTTCAGGAATTTATCGGACCACATAATTCACTACATATAAAATATTTTTACACTCATCTGTTTTTGAGCCAGAAAAACAATTTTTATTTCTTGTCGTATACCGGGCATAAAAACAAAGCTTTATAATATAATAATATGTAACTGTAATTTTCCTAAAATATCATTTTTATAATAATATAATATATTATAGGTATAATATAATATATAGTTTCGGATCTCACAGTTTATTTTCTCTCAAAATGTACCATATTTAGAGGAATCGATTTTTTTTTTTACTTCTTTTTAGAGTGTAATACCTTAACTTATATATACCATGTTGCTTAATCAGTATATTGTACGGCATAGTGTACAAATAAGATAACGAGGCTTATATTTCATTCGATAAAATATATTATCATTTTATTAGTTTAGAATAATTTTTAAAATATTAAAAAAAAATCATCACAAGATAAAATATATAGACATGTATAACTCACACACAACTAAATTAAAATTAGTAAGAATATTTCGGTAAAATGATATGAAGTAGGTACCTATCTATAATTTTGTTTAAATGGTCGGTCGGTCACGTCCGAAATTTCAGGGTACCAATAACCGTAACTTTTATGGAAAAAAGCTTATTTGTAATCCAATTATTGCGTGCCTAATTTAACTATAACTTATATGAGTATCTACTATAATTTTACAAAAAAAAAAAATAAAAAACATATAATAATGATAATAAATCGGAATTTAACACTACGATATTGTTTAAATGATTTATGAACCTCATTACTTTTCGCAGTTTCACATCCAGAATCAGAAAACGTTTCTAAAAGTATTGACGCATACATTAAAATTATTTTATTATATTCAAATGAGTATTTTTTACGTAAATCATAGACGAGTATCAATAATGCAGTACCTATTCCAAATTGACCGTATATAAAATAATTTTTCTTTCTCTCCGCTATATCTGTATATTATTTAATATTAACGGTTTTTTTTTTTTTTTTACATCATAAATTATTCCTGGAGAACAACATGAATAAAAAACGATAATAACAATATATTATATTTGTACGTTATTGATTCGACATAATATTATTCTAAAGGTACTGTTTTAAATATATAATTTTTCCAAAAAAGAAAAATGGAATTATTATTACTATATAGGATAAAAAATCAGGCCAAAAAAATTATCGTTGTACTACATAAACTTTAGGCCGTACATAAATATGCACGAGAGCACGTACTACTCCACTCAATTAGACGGATTTTTAATATCCGGTCGGATCGACGATGACATTTTTATCATTTAATTTATGCATGGAGATATATACATACCTATATATATATTTATACTATATATATACTATGGGCGTCCGCAGATTAATGGTTTTTCGTTACCGGTGAAAACGATGCATATACGGTTTGCTTGTCGTAAAACATTTTCAGCATATCTTCTCTAAATCTAATTTTTTGGTATAGTAAAATATATAAAATGCGTACGAGTCGTCCACACTGCATTTAACACAAGTATACACGCGTCAGTGATTTTAAATTAAAAATTGTAGAATTTTAAAAAGAAAATCCGTAAAATCACCATATATACCTATTGTTATAACATTCAAATATTGAATTCCAATCATATATTATTGTATGTATACTGCGAGAAAATGTCAACGTTCAGATTTCAGATCGAATTAAATCTACAAGCGACAAGAACACTAAATACTATAAAATAAAACAATATAATTAAAAATTAAATTTGAACTTTATTAAGTATGATTTTTAATGGATCTGCAGTATATGAATATTGTATACGAATAATTTATTACGGATACAGTATATTTTATGTTAATAATAATCCATTATAACATTAATTTTCCTTGTATTTCTGTTTTTACTTTATTAAAATATCTACAGTGTTTTAGATTTAAAACATTCATTATATTGGTATCCAGATAGACAAATATAAAATCATATACTTAAATCGTTTTTAACCGAATTTACATATATATATATATATATTGTACTTCTCGAGTTTCAAGTTTGTTTTCAGACGAAAACAAAAATTGAAATTCCTAATCCTTGACGATTATTGTTATTTTAATGTTTTTAATTAAGTAGACTCATTTTTCGTTCACAATATTACGGATCGCTCGTGGATATAATTTATTGGAGATATTAATGTTTATGACATGCATGTTTTTCTGTAAGTCATACTTGCAGTATATATGTATAATAGGTACTTATTTTACCGGGATAGATAAAGTTCGATAAAATTTCATGAATTTATTTAAGTAAATTGGCAAAAAAATATAACACACATATTTATTTTTATTTTTTTGTTTAAATAGGTACTATTTTCACGTGCGTGAAATTGGTCCCCCGACTCTGTCCTATCGACTCCGGACTAGTGTCAATATTTTGTAGCTTTTTTGTGACCAATTGCAACCGAGTTGAACACTAGTCCGGAGTCGATCGGACAGAGTCGGTGGTGGTGGGGGGGAGGGCAACTTGACGCACGTGTACTTTTCTTATAATTTTAAGACATTTCAGGGTCGTTTTTTACGGTTTTTATAACAATTATATAATATGTATACCTACGCGTCACATCGGACGCACCGATCAAATATACCGGGTACGATCCAAACGGAACGTCGTGTTGGACGTCTCTGTTCGTCGGAATCAAAACGCATCCGTGACGATCGTTCTTAAGTGCCCGTTAAATTCACCGACATGATAATATAATATAACATTACGATATCAATATTACTATAATAATATCAATAATAATGCATAATAATAACATATCGACAGATCTGTTTAATTAGTTTGTATATATATATATATATATATATAGTGGTAGTTTGCTCGGAGTTGGAAGTGTATATTATGTATAGAGTTGTGCGGGGCGTTTTCGGAAACGGAAAGCCCTCCTTAAATAATAATTATTACAAATACATCATCGTGTTCGGGCACAAGTGGGCCGTGACTCGTTTGTTCGGCGTGTGTTTTCGTACGCATTATAGTTTAGTTTCTGAATATCGTAACACAATTTCGAAACGCAATTTCAATATTATTATAACCGTAACGCAACTATTTTAAACGTCGTGTTTGACCCGTATAGGAATTAATTTCGTCTCCGTCGGGTAACGTATACATAAACGACGTATACGCGCGCAATCGTATTGGTTAAACGCATGACGCGCCGCAAACGATTTTCCCCCCTTTTGCATCCGAGTTTTACTTATACATGTATATACCCATAATCATAATTGTGGCAATTTGAACAATGCGAATATTAATTATAACTTCTACAGATTCGAAACGTTCGAACCGGGCGTATAATTTTTTTTTTTTTTTTTTACGGAGAATTATCGTTTTCTCTCTTTTATTTTATGCCACCCGTCGGTACGAGAAAATATATTTCGCACGAATAAATCGTTTACTTACCTAATAATAATAATAATAATAATAATAATAATTTTTTATCAGTACATATTATTTTCGTATGATTTAATATAACATTAAGAATAATAGGTTTCTATTGTTATGATCGTCTAATGACGATATTCTATAAAGGATTTCAATAAATTAAAAAAAAAAAAAAACGTTTAAAAAAATACTTGACTTTTTGCTTATTAGCAACTACAACCTGTCGTATTCTATATGCATGTAATGTCGGACAGAACACAAGCGATTATAATATACGATGATGTGTAATTATAACAGCCGATAAAAAAATATATTATACAAAATACTTACATAAACAGGAATAACAAGTCTTTGTTTGGAATATTTGTTCTGTTGAGATATAGTATTATAATGCGTATCATTGTTGTCTATCGTATTCGAATATAATATTAAAATACAGACATTTATTGACAATTTATAATAACAACTCATTTCTTATGAACCGTTTTAAATGTTGCTTTTTTCGTGATATATATATATTTTTTTTTGTTTTTTATCACTTTTTTCTAAACTATATACGTTATGCACCTATTGTAGCGGCACGTGGTAAATAATTATACTATCAGTATTAGATTAGATATAGCTGGTAAAATAGAAAGTACAGCAAGTTGTGCGTATATGTTTTAAATTCGTTAGATTTATAATATGGAAGAGAAAAAACTTTAGCATATTCGACACAAACGTGAGTTTATTTTATAAATCTCGTTTTAATTATATACAATTCGTGTTCTCTTTATACCCTTTTGACTTCTCCCCAAATATTTTGCTCGGTTTTAATGTTTTATTTATATACTTTAAAACAACTTTCGACCAAAACTCACTTCTGTATCTCATACATTTTTCAGTACCTATACACTCGAATGACCCACTTGCATCTACCGCGGCGGTACGTCGGACACGCTGTAATACAAAATCGACGCAGTGAACAAATTATATTCGAAAATTCAATTTCTACAACAATCGTTTTATCAATCTATACGCCGTATAATTATTTATTTCGGGTGTTTATCGATATAAAACTCGGCACCGTGACGAAAAATAATTATTCAATAAATACGTACCTAATTAGCTAATCGATTCAACAAAATATCGTCGTAATAATAAAAAAAACATTTATAGAATATTGTACGACTTAAATATTTCTATATTTTGATAAAAAGTTTAACCCGAGGGAGATGATTTAAAGCCACAATGTCTATTGACGATTCCATTGTCAGTCATTATTTTTCTTTTCCTGTTCAATATACTCATGATATTATCTATTTAACTTTACTGAGTTTATATTGTGTTATCTCATCTAAACATTTTTATAATTATATTTCCTATAACTTATAATATCACCTTTTACAAAATATGGTATGCGATAAAATATATATATATATATATATATATATATATATATAAACAATTTAAATATTAAAATATATTTTGTATATAATCGTATTTTTTTACGTGTTAAGAAAGTTATACTATTCTAAAATTCAATTAATGATTGACACGTCAAATTTGGATGTGCATTATGGTTATTATGTTATATATTTAATATAAAAAATATTGAATGGAAAAATATACCTATAATAGGTATATAATTTAATTTTAATTGAAAAATATTATTTGACAATAATGTTGTGAATGTCACTATATTAAATCGAATAATAATAAAATAACTATATTAAATACCCAGAGATGTACTTGGAAAAATTTATCGGACGAGTGAAGACTATATTTAATATACAATATAATTTATTCTGTTTTTGTTTCTTTACATACCAATTCACTAAATGGTTTATGTCTCACGACAAAACTTATCATGACACCACTCAAGCTCTAGAATACTAAATGGTATACTACTAGAATTCTCTAAATACTCAGCTAGGTATTATGGACGAATACTTTTAACTCGTTTGTTTCAAGATACTTATGTTTTAAATAATTAATTACCACAGCTGATATTTAGAGATTCGTATATAATGATAAATTTTAGGTGTGCTCCTAAGTAGTAATATAATAAGAGCGTTTCTGTACCATAGCTTATCCTATGCAAATGACAATCTGCACTTTTTTTATGTAATGCATTTTCGGAGAAGCTAAACTCTTAAGGTTATTAATAGTAATTTTCTGTACCATAGAGGAAGAAAATAGTTTATGTATATGTTTTTTTTTGCCCCTTCTGATATTTGTAGGAGGTTCTATGTAAAATTATAACTACTCCTGGTCTGTGACATAACTTAAAATCCTATGAACTTCCTGATCTTTTTTTGGAGGAGTTACAGTTTTACATAATGCTCCCCATAAAGTTCATGTAGAAAGATAAAAAAAACTTATATCTACAACGTATTCGCCTCTTTGAAAGGTGCAAAAGAAACTCTGATCAAATAAAAAGGTTAGGTTAAATAGATCCTCAGCAGGACCTTTATACAGAACACGCTATGGCAAAGAAAGGCTCTTATCGTACCACTATAAATACCGATTTAAAATTTAATTATAACAAATTGAATAAGCGGGGAATAATCAGTTATACGCAATTTATATTTTCACAATATTTTTTAGATTTTTACCAGAAAGTCTAGATACCTTATATAGTTATATCCCCGTTGTGTCCATCTGTCCGTCTGTCCGTAGTTACTAGTATATAGTTAAGGTTAGGTACTAAAGAGACATTGCTGATTTGGTTACAAGGGAGTTACTAGATAGTTACGATACATTTTATATTCCTCACATAAGTGTGTAGTAGATTAAAAAATAACTTTAACATTTTTTACGGAATTATAGTTTATTGTTTAAAATTCCAGATGGTTAATTCCTATTCTCGAATCCATTCAATCCTTATCTTTAGCTGATAGAATAATCTAATCAAATCTAGGTTTTCTGTGCAAGTTATTTTCAGGTAAAATAGACTCTCCATATATTCTTAGCTGAATAACTTTTAGAGTCCTTTTTTTTCCTCATTTAGTAACTATAATTTTTATATTTCAATGTGCACCACTAACTACGTTGCTAATGAGGCCATTGCAAAGGTGATGCGAATTGCATATTTAGAACCTGTCTTCTCTTCTTAACATAATTATACATTCTATATGTGATTTTTATATTTTATATTTATATCTGTTACTTTGTTTTCTATTGTAATTTGGTATTATTATCATTTCAAACATTAGTTTAAATATCAACATTATTGTAATTGTCACCAAGGCTGCCCTCAGAGGGATACCGGGGGGCATACAACCCCGTGATTTAAGTTACTATACAGTTTTTATCACTTGTACAAATAAAATAATATTTGCCATATTATCAGTGAACATACGTAATATACATAATATTATAAGTATATTTATTATAATAGTAATTATATTATATGGTATGCTAAACGGCATGCGCGTGATATACCGTGTGTAATTTAATCTGTGTTTAAACATCTGGTAAAAACAGATGATTACAATAATGTTCTGCTAAATTCTATTAATGCCCCATTACATTAATTATTTTATATTTCCTTTTTATCAGCTCAATAAAAAAAAAAAAAAAAACTAAAAACAGGACTTCGTATTACTATCACCCATCACCACTTAAATGGATTAACTTTAATGTACATTTATAAATTATAATACCTACTTAAAAACAAAAAACCTATGGCCAGAACAAAAAACAATAAAGTAGTTTTGTATGGAGTCTATAGATGAGTTCAATTTTATATTTAATACGCATTGAAAGTTTAAAAATTATTTTATAATGCTTAATACAGCTGCTTATAATAATTTTAATAATTTTTTTGATCAATTTTTTAATTTGCTGATTTATTTATTTTATCTTTTTATTTATTTAATTTTCAAATATTAATTTACCTAAAACTTCTATTTAAAATTATTTAATATCTATGTTACTTGAACTGCATAAATAGATATACAAATATTTGAAACAAATAATTTTATTTTAAGTTGCTTCACACTCCATCGTGTCATCCATTATTTTAGACGTCATGTCAAAAATCCAGCGATCTGATTGGCTGATCACGTTGGTTACATTTATAATCAATCGTGTTACCAAATGTTACCGTATACTTGGAAAAGTTGGAATTGTATATTCAACTTTACCGTCTTGTGGTTACAATGGTATATTATTATCAATGTATGGTCCATATTGTTTAGGTTATTAAAAAGTCCTTATCATAAAATTATATACAATTTCAAATTCGTATAATGATATAATGCGTAATCGTAATGTGGTGTTTACTGTGTATATCACCCGTTGGCAGCCAATATAAAATTTGTTATCATTTTGATAATTGATTAGCAAAAATATTATATGCCGAGAACCCTTGTTACCCGTATGTTACCAGGTTACCCAGACGTTTCGACACGAGTGGACGAGACGATGAAGTGTGAAGGCACCCTTATTTCAGTATTAAACATTCAATAAAAATACAATAATATGATAATATTATATAATTGATTTTTTTTTTTTACATCAATTATAGGTACGTAAAAAATTCTTTAACGGTAGATTTTGCTTTTTATTTTGCCTCCGCCCGGCTTTTATTTATGCAGCCGCCCTTAATTGTCACCAGTGGGCGACCAGCTGATACTTTTAATAATAAATTAATAAAATACGTTTAGAAATCGGGAGTTTAGCACACTCGTTGAGTGATATTTCCTATAAATTTTCATTTTCATTTTTTTTATTTTTTTTTTTTTTTGATAATTACTACATAATTGTTTAAACGATTCAATATGTATGAATTAAAAATAGATACTTCAATTAGTTAATATGTCTAAGAAAGCATAAATACAAGTATAATATAATGTTTATTATACACCTAAAAAGATACACTTTTAAATTATTTAGAATGCAAAATTATATAGTAAATATTATAACAAAGAGTATATAACATATAATATGTTTGCTATTAAAGTAAATTCAATTCACAATGATTTTGTATGTGTATAGATTGTAGATTAAGTTTTAATCACGATTTGGTGATTAATTAAATATGCACGCATAAAGTTTTAAACGCAAACGCCTTCATACGTGTATACATACATACGAGGACTTCAGCACAAAAGTTTACCAATTTCGATACAGTGGCGGTGTAAAACGTTAAGTAACAACGGCTAAATTAAATGAAAGCTTGTATGCTCCCGTAATAAAATAATAATATAGAAGTACATCCTCAGCGATAGAATAGTACGGTAAAAGTAATTAGTTTGAGAGGAAGATTATCGAAATTCGAAAAATACTCTGGTTTTTAGAGGCTATATAGTTAGACAAAATAAACGAATGGTCGAAAACCTAACATCTTAGACCTTCGGCTACTTATGTTTGTTTATGTTCTTGTTTTTCGTGGACATTTTTTTTTTTTTTAGGTCTCGGGTTTATTTGGATGTTTATTCGTTAAAAAACCTTATTTTTCTATGTTATTATTAATCTGGTGGTTTAATACAGAGTGGTTTAATACATCACCTATTGACTATTGCTCTTCTTCGAAAAATGTAGGTAAGTTATAAAGTTGTACCTATAGTTAATATATATATATGAAAAATGCAAATAATTACATCTATTCTATGTAGTATTGCAATTTGATAAGTTATAATTAAGAATTAGAATTTTTTTTTCTACAAAATAAACTTTTTCTTTATACGATACATAATAAAACATACTTTTCAATCAGATACGTTAAATTATTATTATTTCTTAAAGGCGGTTATTGATATTAATTTAGTAAAAATGATATTAATGATCTGACGTTAAATGTATTATTATTAAATTGTATGATATTGTTGTGTACTCAATGAAAATGTGCCTACCGATTTCGGGAAAGTGCAGGATTATAGAAGAGTCGAGGGCTTATTATATGAAAGGAAATGGAGCATATTATCTTACAAGACTGTATAGGTACATACATCAATTAGTCGGATATGTCAAGAGGCTTACGCGAGAACGTATTATTCGGAGAGGGAAAAAACAAACGATTCGTACCGTTTCGTTTTTGATGCATCCTGTGTGTAAATTCATTATAAGTAAAGCTTAAAACATCGGAAAGTGCCTAATTGAATGTACTAAAAAAATAATCAAACCGGTGTTACGCCATAGACTACTTTATATTGACGATCACTCAGTAACGATCTCAACAGGTACTGATGCAATATTATATGTATGACAGAAATGAACAATAATTATTTTGAAAAATCGTCTCGTCCAGAAACAAATGTAAATATTCGAGTGATCAGTTGTAAACGCTAGATAGTCAATACGATATATAACAAAATTCTTTACACACGATAAAATTGTATGCATTAATTTAGGAGGTTATATATTACATAGTAAATAAATTATAATTTACTAAAAGTTGCAAATCAAATTACTAGAAAGTCAACAATAATTGTAAGGTACGAAAATAAAATGATGCACATAATAATTCATATCGGTTGGTCGATTGCATTTTGTATATTTACGTACGCTTGCACATATATTTCAAGCACTAAAATAACTATATCGTTTATATACAATTTAGATTTTATTCGAATGACGTGAACTCGATGATGATAATTATATATTTACAATATGGGTAGGTTTGTAAACCGTTTCGCGGTATTAAGGGTGGAGGCGTTCACTAACCGTAAAACGTGTCGGTTCCGAGTTAATTTCAACCACCTTATACATAAACCGTTCGATTTTAGATAATTATAACGAAAATGTACATTATGTAAGAATACATACATATAAATATGTATATACATATCAGCATTAAACATTTGCGAACTTACGTGTACGTATATGAAATACAATTTGCGTAAAATAAAAATATATTCGCACATTGTGTAAAAACGTATATTATAACCAAACCGCAGTTTCTTTTCCAAAACAAACGAGTCAGGAAAGCTCACTCATCCGCGAGCTTGCTAAATTCCCGATTTCTAAACGTATTTAAAAAAAAAATATATATATATATATATTATATATGTAAAATAACGAATAATACCTATATCTACACAGATAACATGAAAACAGATTGTGCATTCCCTATAGAACCAATGTAAAAAATTAATACGGTGTTCTAATTAGATCGCCAAAATCAGTGTGACCACAGATATTAACGCAATACTATTGGATTTAGTTAGGTAAAACTTTTAGTTCATACCACCACAGATAACATGAAATACAACATATTATATTGACAAACACAAATAATGTACATATTATATGTAAGTAGTTAGTGGGTACAGTCTCTCAGACATGAGTTTGTTATTTAATTGAAAATTATTATCACAGATAAAATGTTATCTTTGTTGTTATTTTGATCTGACGGTACATTGATAATATCGCATATAGATATCAGTGTTACCACATATTATATGACACATTAAATAATTTTGCTCCGTTGACGTAGTCACGCTGCTTTTGGCAAGCTCATTATCAGCACGAGCTGGCCAGTTTTTTTGTTTACCGCCGAGTGCACAATCTGTTTTCATGTTATCTGTGCTAATACTCAGGAATATTCAGTTGTGCGCGGTCCGCGGGTAAAATGTATACGCGTCGCATACGTAAAAGTGCGCCGTAATAATATAACGGTTTTGGAAATTTCACGTCCGCGAGCCAAAACTGTACCTACAAGAGACCCGGGCGAAACAATATAATATGTTAAGAGGATCTCTACAAACGGCCAAGGAAGGATTATTATTCATATTATAAAGTGTGCGCGCACAGAGTATTATAATATAGTAGGTATATTAGATCTTTTGTCGTCGTCGATCTATATAACGCATATACTGTCGATCGATAATAATATTTTCACATAGCCGCCCTCGTACACACACGCGAGGTATTGCTATTATTACTATTATTATTATTATTATTATTATTATTATTATTATCATTGAATATATATATATATATACGTTTCCTATATGGCCGGGGATCCATTGTTTCAAATAGATTTTCGTTGCACAGGAGCCCGAGCGCGCTCGATCTCCGCGTGTTATGCGCCGAGCCATTGTGTATTATATATTATCATTATATTATTATTATTATTATTATTATTATTATTATTATTATTCCTTGGGCCGCCACTGCCGCCACTGCCGCCACTGCTCGAATAATAGACGTCTGTTCCGACGGTGGTGGTGTTTTTATTTATTTTTTTTTTTTTTGTATCTCGAGCGCGTCCTCTGCCATCGTCGTCGTCGTCGTCGTCGTCGTCGTTGTCGTCGAAATCGAATTTTTACCACCTCCGGCACACGCGCGCACTCGGTTTTTTTCATCTATTTTTATTTATTTATTTTATTTTTTTTTTCATTTTAAATTTATATACGTTTTAATTTTTACGTTTTTTTTCTCCACATCCACACGCGTTATACTACGAGCGTGTCGCGTTATTGTTTTTGCACCGCGGGATAGCTGCTACCGTTTCTTTAATCCGCTAATTAACATTGGGCGCCATTTGTGACGACGACGGTGGTGGAGACGGAGCCCGCGAGAGAGTGTCGATGATCCGTCGGCGGCGACGTCGAAAAACGCGCGCGCCACACGTCCCGGGGAATAGCCAAATAATAATAATAATAATAATAATAATAATAATAATAATAATAATAATAATATAACAATTGACAATAGACCAAAGGCGTTGACCAACGATGGCGGCTTAGTGTTTTTTATTTTTCTGTAATAGAAAAAATATAAACACCGTCAGGACTAAATAATATAATAGCGTATATATTATATAGGTATGTATGTATAGTGCAATATTGTAGTATAGGTATATTAAATTGAGAGAATATTTAAATAATTTTTTTTTTCGTATTATTATTTAACCTTTTGTTTTACACTATATACCTACCTATACTATATTCGCCATATAATCATATAGATTGTTCAATATAATAATAATACGATGTTTACAATAAATTACAAATCACTTACATTTTTGTAAAACAATTACAACAATAAGTAATCCGATTATTATTATATAACGAAACGATTCGATGATTCGAAAAAGTGACAGATTTTCGTAATTAATGCGTGCAGCAGAGGGGAGAACATCGTTAAGCAGGATACAGGGAACGTTTACGGTTATATTTATATACTTATACGTGTATAATATGAATATATATATATATATAATATAAATATAATGCATCTCTAAAATTGAATTTAAATATTATTTTGAACATGAAATAATTTATAAATATGTAAAATGATCGCATTTGAAAAACGATTCTGATTGGAGCTCAATACCGGGGCTTTGTACAAAATATTTTTTCTGGGATTATTCAGTGGCGTGTTTAGGCGTTATTTTGAGGCCTCAGTGACAATGTCATTTTATATGCCTGCAGACCCGACGAGAAGAAGGTTGGTGGTGATTACCCCTGATCCCGTAGTTTTCACGGGCAGTCAAATTTTTTTAGAAAATACACGTATGTAAGAAGCAAATAAAATTTTTAAAAAAAGTTTATTTCTATGAATTTTACCCGAAAATCTAGAAATAGTTAGGTTGGCCTTAGGGCCTTTAAATAGAGGGTAATGTGTGATGGCACAGCTTGCACTGCCCTCATACCAGCTCTACGCGGTATTCTCAAATTTTAAGTGCTTAAGATGTTACACACACATTTTAGCGGTATTAAACACATTCACATTCTACTAACTACAGATTCTCTATTAGTAACCGCGTCAAAATATATACAAAGTATGAAAGATGAGAATACTTAGTACGCCTGAGCGTGGAGTTATTTTAGTTAAAATTTCACGGGTTTCAGGCTTTTAAATAAATATATCGAACAAAAAAAAACTCCACTCTCAGGTACAGTAAATATTTTCATGTTTTGTATAAATGTTGATTCTGCGATTATTAGGAGAGGATAGAGACCAATGTGATTTTTAACAAATACCATTTAACTCAATAATGAAAATAGTAATAACACATGGCTATTTTTAAATTAATTATAAAATATACTTAGATATTTTTAAATGGTTGGATTTTCATTTTTCATAAAATGTCATGAAAATTGCCTATATAAAACCCCTAAAAAAAGCGGGCATATAGCGTCCTCTTAAAGAAAGAATTTGAATCCATATACTTCCTTAATGCATCCTATTATTTCTTTAATGAACGCAAAGTTTCACCAAAGTTAAATATTTGGATTACTTTTTTTTAAGGAAAGAACTTTTTTTAAACCAACTCCAACAGTGTTATTCGATCCACTTTTAACACTCTTGCTAAGTGTTTTTAGGCTTTTCCCTCGAATTTTTAGTTGTTGAAAGGAAGAAATTATTTTTTTATAACTTAAGTTTAAAATTTTTCGAAAAATTAGTCAAAAAAATGTAATGTCTAAGGGTTTACGTCCGTAAATTCAATAAATAAATACACACACACAACACAGTAAATATAAAATAATATACGTCATATATTATTAGGTATATAGCATATATTTATAACGCACGTTCATATATTATGCACATATGATTCTTATCGAAAATTCTTCACGTTTAACCCCACGACGCGACGGCTTTTTCTTCCTATGTATACAAGGTAGATATTAAAATATAAAATATATTGTTTTTCTCGCGTGGAAAATACACGATGAAAAATATTTTATAATAAAGGTCGCTATATTTCTTATCTGAAATCGTATTACTTATATATATTGATTTGCACCGCGTCCGAAAACAATATCATCGTCACACGATTTATTCAATTTTTTTTTTTATAGAATAGATATATTATAGGCATTGTGCGTTTATAGTTACGTTTCATTTCGTAGATTTTTTTTTTTTCGAAAAAATCACCCAAGTAGAGAGTACCTATATAAATATATTGTATAGGTACGTATATAATTATTATTTACACCATAGGCCTATATAATCGATCAATTCGATCACATTTGTTGGTCGATTCGTCACGAAAAGGTCGATAATTATTTTACTTGGAAACTATAATATAATGGGCGGTTTCTAACCTTTTGCAATTTGCATCCATGCAAGTATGTCTTAAATGCATAACTCAATTTAATAGCCTCATAAACATAATATTTGTATATGAGTGGTTTTAAATTAATTTTAATTATATTATAGGTTAGTCGATCACATTACAAAACATGTATAGCGCGATAAAAGGATTTAATAAAGGAAATAAATAAGGGGATATAATTAATTAATTAATTATATATATATAAATGACTAAAATTTAAAAAACGTAATTATCATTAAAAACCACTATATTGAACATTTTGTACTCTAAATTTGAAATTTTCAGATTTCCAGAGACGATCAAATATTTAACATGTAATATAGTTGTATACTTTTATATACTTTGTTGTACCTACCTATATATATATATCATAGCTATTACGCAATAAATGTCTGATAAATTACAGATATAATATATAAATATATCGCTTTAGATTAATTTGTTTTATTATAAATAAATAAGTTTTTTTTTTAAATTACACATATATTATACGCTCTGCGTCGCGTGAAATTCGATCGTATATAAATATAGTATGTAAAGTAATTAAAATAAAAAATCATTACAATTCGCATAATATAATCTACATAATAAATGATTAACATTGAGCAACAATGCGTGCGGTTGAAATATATTTACCAATAGTGAATTCATGAATATGTTAACCTTTCTCGCGGGACAACTCGTCGATATAAATTATGTCACATTACCGCCCGCGCACCGCAAGTGCAAAATCCTTGTTCCTAGACTATATGCGGAAAGTCAGGTCATTTTTTTAAGTACGTTTTTTGTCTTACAATGGACATGTCTTGTCAAATATATTTAAATGCAAGACGTCAAGACACGCCCAGCTATCGAGATATTTTACATATATTTGGCTAATATTAGATCTTTAAAAAAAAAAAAAAAAAAAACAATTTTCTAGAACATTGCCTTCGGAAAGTATGTATGCAGGTAAATGATTTTAAGTGAAAACGCAGAATTAAAAATGAATTTCAAAATTTAACGCGAAATCAAGTACAAGGCTCATATGTAAGGTTTTCAATTTCAATATTTAAGGGAAAACAATGTGGAACTATAAGCAATACACTATATATTATTATGCATGTAATAAGATACCCTTCCGATATAAACTATATGACTAAATATGAAAACATTTTAATTTTATGACTTTAAAAAAAACCAATTCTCACGGTTAATTTCGATCGTTGATCGTGAATCTCACAATCTGTAATTTTTTTTACATATTCAATCAATTCCCTAAAAAACTCAAAACCACAACTATCTATCTACATATATTATATTACAATAACAAATATATCATATATTATGTTCAACATTTTTGTTTATAGAACATAATATTCTACACTTTTTGTTCGCGAAAGCGATAAAATTGTACAGGTATGAATGGCGTCGTTATTGATGTCAACAGTCATTATTTTATTATATATTTATATTTGAAGACGACGTACATGACGACATTTATGTCGTACCTACCTATGACCTTTTTTCCGAAAGTCTGCAGTTTTATGACAAATAGCTAGGACGATTTATATACAAGTATTTCGAACAATATTGGAATCAAAATAGAAATTAAAACTGAGAATAACTCTAAATTAATTGACAATTTGACAAAAATAAAAATCATTTCATATAACACTTTTTAATTTTACCGAAAAAACAATTGATATTAAAAAATGTAGCAAAATAGCTATTAGGAACATACTACATATATATATATATATTATATATTGTTGATAGATATATATTATTATGTTGGTGACATAATAGGAAAACAAAAACGAGAATACATTTATTTATTTATTAATATATATATATATTTATTAGCACTATGTATATAAATAATAATACATTATATAAACTATAAACAGTTTTATACCATAATACGTTTTAGATGTAGATAGACATATTATTAAGGTGCATCATAGAGAATATAAGATTTATATATATATATTTCCGGTTTTCGTTCAGTTTTGATTAAATTCTTTTTTTTTTTTTTTCTTCTAATGTATGGTAATTTTAATTCGTTTACAAATTGAGAGGCAAGCATAAAAAAACCTATTTTGAAATAGTACATTTTATCGATAAGTATTTATTTATTTATGATAAAATGCAAATTCTAAATAATTTACATTCAATATACGTCTATATAATTAACGAGTCTGTTAATTTTATCGACTGTCAGATTAATTATTTATTTGACAACTGTATAGTGATGAATAATGAATATATAATATTATAAAAAAAAAAAAAACGAATGGTAGGTACGCGTTTCAGAAATAATATTGGAAAAACGTACGATAGTCACTGGAAATCGATACTTTTCGTTCAATATATCTCGGATAGACGTAATAAAAAAATAAAAACCACTGGGCACTGACTCTTAACGAGATATAGATGCTGACGGTGTATAATACATATAATGTTAACCAATGTTACGATGTTTTTGGACCGATATTGAAAACCTGTTTTATATTGTTATTTTCTATTAAAAGGCGTCACATTACAATTCAATCAATTGTGAAAACGCGAAGAATAACGTGAAATTGTAAATAGATTATTCTATACGAAAAAAATCACCTTTGAAATCGATACACGTGGAATGTCGAATAATACCTTGAATTTCTAGGTATAATAACTGGTGCTTAAAAATAAATCGCATTTCAAAAGCCACCGATGCGTATAATATAAAATATAAATAAATTTTTATTTTTTATTTTTGCCAAATGAATGAAATTGAGTTTAATTCAAAATATATTTTTTTTATACAATATATTAGTATTATGTATCATCAAATGTGTAGAATCAACTGATCGAATTGATACCGAAATGTAATATGTTAAAACGAAATCCTGCATATATCATGTCATTATTTCATATATACACTTGTTCATATTTGACGACTATTCATTTTCATTATAATATATGATAATTAACTCATATAAGGACGTTGAAGCTACACACACTTTCAATAAAAATTCTCATTTGCATTTCTCATTTTTAACAACTTACAAACATCTCAGAAATAGGAAACAAAAAACAAATAACATAGATAACGACATTGTTCAGTACCTTTTGTTCGATATTTTTATTTTTAAACAGTTGTATTTATTTTAAAAAATACTCATAAAATGTATTATATTATATTATTGTATATAATATTTAAAATTCATATAAATAAAAATGCAAAAGTAATATTTTAAATACAATTTTATAAATACATAAAAAACAACAGTACAATAAAATGTGTTATATTTTAATCTTTCGTGAAATTTTCTAAAAATTGCCTTTCTATTGAATTCATTAGTCAAAATCAAATTTTGCTTCTCCTAGAATAAAAAAAGCCATAACTTTTTCTAAAATTTGCGTACACGTTATCGTATGCATTTTCTCACAGAACCTTCTTAAACTTTCATAGAAACGTAAATAAGCAAAAAAAAAAGTCCAACTATTCCACACGCTTCTTCAAATAAGCCAAAAAGTGCTGCTCCTACGAAAGTACCGGTCTAGGCTATAGCGTCTAGCTCACCTATACCAGCCCTACTAACACGGGAATATATTTTTTAATTGTTGGATTTATATTTTTTTTTTTAAATTTCATGAAAATTACCTATACCAAACCCCTTAATTATACAAGCAGTTTCGCCATAATTAAATATATCGTTTTTTTTTTTTTTAAACCAAATATGACAAGACATGAAATTGTATTTTGATGTACATATATATATATATATTATATAAACGTTCATTATCAGTATTGGTTAACGTTATAATATGAAATAGTAACGTATATAATATTTATATATAATATATTGTATAACTACATTTAAGAGAACGTCACACCGATGATTTTCAGTAGCAAAAACACGTCCAAGAAAAAAACTGTTTAAAATGATTATAGAATTATAATACCTATTATAAAATATATAAAAAATAACATTATGGAGACCACTGTTGGCGTTTTGAAAAATATTAATTAATAAAAAGGTTTTTGTCAATTAAAAAAGTAAAAATAAGGTGTTTTATATATACAATATTGAAAAATATAACTAAAATACTGGTGAACATCGGTGAGAATGTCTCAAAAATATTGTCCTTTATTTATAGGCGTATTTCCTTTAAAATCAGTTTAAATTGCCATTTCGTAAACATTTTTTTGAACAAATGCCGTGATTATACAACAGTAAAAGTGATACGGTTATGGGACTATTTTTGGATTAATTTTAAAATGTAGTTTAACATTTTTAAATTGTTAAATTTTCATTTTTCAAAAACGTTCTTCAAAGTCGCCTATCCCTTAAAAATGGGTAGAAAAAAACGCTCTATATAACTACAAATTCTCTGTTTTTTCTCTTTTCTTAGTAATCGGAAAATCAAAAAAATGTATACAAAATATGAAAGACGAGCTACGTCGTAGCACGTGGAGTGTTTTTAGTTAAAAATTTCGCGTTTTTCACGCAAGGGTTAAAAGCTTTCGAGAAAACACGTTGAAAATAAAAAAAACTCCACGTCGGTCGGTCAATATTCGCATCTTTCGTATTTTGTACGCGTTTTGACTGTGCGATTGTCCAGAGAAAAAAGTCGTATAGTTATAAATTATAATAATTATAGAACGTGAACACGATTTTTAACAAATATCGTGAATATGCGATTAAATATTTTGAAATAGTCGGATTTTGATTTTTCCCGAAAATCGCCCATACCTAAAAACCCTGGGAAATCGGCCGTGTATACTCGTATAGAAGATTAAATCGCGGGCTTAAGAGGATGCTATACCCGCATTTTCTGTCACCGTCCATCTAATTGGCAATATAGCAAAATTGAAATTATGGCATTTTGGTTAGATTTAGAGCTTAAACACCTATTATCAAATTTAACGAGAAGAATAATTTCGAGTGAACCTCATGGGCTTTTTGTA